>CM056834.1:245000-305000 GCA_029853015.1 Chelidonichthys spinosus | reverse complement strand
AAGACCCTTTAGGGTTCTAGTAGACCTGATGAGAACACACTGGACAAACGCTGGTCACAGCATGAGGGTTCAGTTAAAGACCCTTTAGGGTTCTAGTAGACCTTGAATGATACACACTGGACAAACGACGTGTCAAGATTCACATAGCATGAGAGAGGTGTCATTTGATATGAGGCCCTTGACGTGCAATGTCTAAAATGGCCTGAAGGGCGCCAAGATGTTAAAACAGATGCCTTCAGCTTTGGGAGGTACAAGGCCACGGTTTACACCAGATTAGTGAGGGGTCATAAAAGAGAAACCCTTTAGTCATACTGGAGCGTGTTCTGGACAACACAGTTCTGGACAAACGCTGGTCACAGCATGAGGGTTCAGTTAAAGACCCATTTAGGGTCCTAGTAGACCTGATGAGAACACACTGGACAAACGCTGGTCACAGCATGAGGGTTCAGTTACAAGACCCTTTAGGGTTCTAGTAGACCTGATGAGAACACACTGGACAAACGCTGGTCACAGCATGAGGGTTCAGTTAAAGACCCTTTAGGGTTCTAGTAGACCTGATGAGAACACACTGGACAAACGCTGGTCACAGCATGAGGGTTCAGTTAAAGACCCATTTAGGGTCCTAGTAGACCTGATGAGAACACACTGGACAAACGCTGGTCACAGCATGAGGGTTCAGTTAAAGACCCTTTAGGGTTCTAGTAGACCTGATGAGAACACACTGGACAAACGCTGGTCACAGCATGAGGGTTCAGTTCAAGACCCTTTAGGGTTCTAGTAGACCTGATGAGAACACACTGGACAAACGCTGGTCACAGCATGAGGGTTCAGTTAAAGACCCTTTAGGGTTCTAGTAGACCTGATGAGAACACACTGGACAAACACTGGTCACAGCATGAGGGTTCAGTTAAAGACCCTTTAGGGTTCTAGTAGACCTGATGAGAACACACTGGACAAACGCTGGTCACAGCATGAGGGTTCAGTTAAAGACCCTTTAGGGTTCTAGTAGACCTGATGAGAACACACTGGACAAACACTGGTCACAGCATGAGGGTTCAGTTAAAGACCCTTTAGGGTTCTAGTAGACCTGATGAGAACACACTGGACAAACGCTGGTCACAGCATGAGGGTTCAGTTAAAGACCCATTTAGGGTTCTAGTAGACCTGATGAGAACACACTGGACAAACGCTGGTCACAGCATGAGGGTTCAGTTAAAGACCCATTTAGGGTTCTAGTAGACCTGATGAGAACACACTGGACAAACACTGGTCACAGCATGAGGGTTCAGTTAAAGACCCTTTAGGGTTCTAGTAGACCTGATGAGAACACACTGGACAAACGCTGGTCACAGCATGAGGGTTCAGTTAAAGACCCTTTAGGGTTCTAGTAGACCTGATGAGAACACACTGGACAAACGCTGGTCACAGCATGAGGGTTCAGTTAAAGACCCTTTAGGGTTCTAGTAGACCTGATGAGAACACACTGGACAAACGCTGGTCACAGCATGAGGGTTCAGTTCAAGACCCTTTAGGGTTCTAGTAGACCTGATGAGAACACACTGGACAAACGCTGGTCACAGCATGAGGGTTCAGTTCAAAGACCCTTTAGGGTTCTAGTAGACCTGATGAGAACACACTGGACAAGGAATACATTGTATCCAATGTAAAGCCATGTGTTTGTGTCGGACTGATACCCGAATGTATCTCCACTAAAAAAAGTGCGTGTTTTCGCCGCGGACATCTAGATCTCGTAGAAGTTTTGAAATCTCGCGGGGCCACGCGTGCCGGGCCTACCGGAAGACAACGGCGGGAACGCGGCGGCCAGCAACGCGTTCAGGACTGTGTTGGACTACAGGAAGCTGATGACGTGTTTGTGTCATGGCTGCACGTTCGGATTATTGGGAGCTCTTTGGATGTATGTCATGTGTTTGGGCGGAGGAGGAGCAGCGTGAGGAGCAGGGAGACGGAGCGGAGGAGGCGACAGGTGGAGGAGGGTGATCGGCGGTGCCAGGCGGGGTTCCATGGGCGGAAAGGTAAGGGCAACATTTGGAGTATTGTTTTTCCCACACGGTTGCCAGACACTTAGAATAACAATCCGGAGTCACACAATGAACACGTTGAGTGGGTTTTAATGACGCACCTCCTGTGACTTCTGTTTTTTATTTTGAGATGACAGGGCTCCCCTTGGTGGGTCAGGGTCAGGGGTCAGGGTCGGGTCAGGTAGAGGGCACAACACTACCTTAAACACAGGAATGGTTCCCATTGGTCACAAAACTAAAAACGGGATATTCAGCCCCAAGTGTCTAAAACATGAAGGTCGCCCTTTAAAGCGTTGGTGCGTTCATGAACCCGCGGAGAATAAGTGTATAAGTATATTCCATCAGAATAAATACATGACTGCTCGGTTATTGTCCCTTCAACAATAAACATCTGGGCATGTTCGTCATCTTTATCGCAGCGCCACGCATCACTTCTGTCCGCGGAACTGAATATGAAATAAATTGGTTATTTGCGTCGGGAAATTAATGTCTGTTATCAATCACATTTAGAGCGAATTGATTCCAATTAATTGGACCTCCTCCTCCTCCTCCTCCTCCTCCTCCTCCTCCCCCCGCTATAGGCCGCTTTCCTTCTGAAGCCCAGCCTCTCTCTCTCATCCGCACACCCCCACACGCTCCCGCGCGCTGCCATTGGCCGGAAACGCACGCGGACCCGCCCTCCTCGCCAACCTTTAAAAAAATATATATTTACAATGTAAAGTAAGCAAACCCGGACGAGCCATCACATTCAGCCGATCCGCGGAGAGAGGTGGAGGTGCGTGTGCGCGTGTGTGAGAAGGAGCGTTACTATGTAAAGAGCTGCCACTGTAATACGCGCGCTTGACAAAACACACTCGCGCACACTGTACACGCGCGCGCGACGCTGTAAGGCGCTGTCTCCGGTGGAACCTGCGGGCTCGTGTCGCTGATCTCTGGAGGAAGAGGAATACCGAGGACGGATCCGAGGAGGAGGAATACCGGCGACCGACGACGATGGCTTTCGCGTGGAACTACCGCGTCCCTCTCACCATCATCACTGTCGCCTGCCTGGTGCGCACCGGTAAGACCCCCCCCCCCCCCCCTCCCCGGAGAGCCTGGATGAGTGTGATGTGAATGATAAGAGTTGAGGAAGAACGCCTCGGTTGTGTTGGTGCAGCTCTGCCGCGCAAGTTTGTGCCCAAAGTGCGCTGAAAACGGGGAGAGCGCTGGAGGAGGCTCCCGGACGCACCGGGCTGACCGGGACTCAGGCATGGGGACGGAGAGCACGTGCGGTTCTTCCCGTTTACAAGCAGCCTGCAGGGCTGTTCTACCCGCCACACGGTGCTTCAGAAGCCCGGTGCGCAGGTGTGCGCTCCTCCGCTCGTTCTGGGTATGAGTCACTGTGATCGCCGCTTCTGTGAACGGTTCCGCTGGAGATATCCGCAAAACACGTGGAAGGAAAAGTGAAAGTAGACATCTGGATGTCACTTTTGTTTTGACCCAGAATAATTCCCTGAAATCCTCCCGGGTGCTCCGCTGAGCCGCGCGCGTCACGGCATGTTCACCCGGACAAAGGCTGTGTTTTTGGGGGGGTTATTGTATCATAGCCACCACTAATAATCCTGACATCCAACATGATGAGAGCTCAGAATAAATGCCCGCAGTGGAGCAACGTATCACACACACACACACACACACACACACACACACACACACACACACACACACACAGCAGACCCAGCAGTGTTTGTTTCTGCTTCTATATTCTGCAGCGGTGTGAGCACCGGAGGGACCTTTGAGACCTTATCAGATACAATAACATCTAACAATCAATTACAGCATGGAACACCTGCAGTGGCCTTTCTTTTGATTGACTTGGAACCTCTCCGTGTGGGACAGTGCAGCATTGTTCCCTCGCAGGCACAATGTATTTCATCAAGTTGCAACGGGTTTTTCTAAGTGCATGTGCTGCAGAGATGAGGGGTCTTGGCTCCGTGGTGACTCTGGGCAACTTGAGCCTCTGGTGATTGGTGCCGTCTGTTTGGATGTGGTGAGACCCGGTCTCATAACAGACTGTGTTTAAATCCTCCCCAGTAATTGTGACTGAGCAGGAATGGCTATGAGGGAAATGTGCACTATGTCGCCCCCATCGATCGGTGTCCTGGTTGCTCTGCTCATTGGGGGGTTACGTTGTCCCGCGGCAGCAGAAGGGTTAAGTGCCTGCTCGGACACTGTCACAGTCTGACCTGAGAGCTGGTGATGATCTTTTTTCTGCTCCGGAGCCATTCCTATGGCTACAATGCTGCTAACCTCAGCGTGGCCTTTCATTGATTTCTTCCTGTGTGTGTTTGTGTGGAGCTGTTTGTATGTCTGCTCGTGGTGGAGGGCTGGTTTCTGCATAATCGTGGAGGTGTCATGTCAGTCTAGCTGGAGGACTGCGTAAGAGGTTTGTGTGTGTGTCTGGTCGTCCATTTATGAACATGCTTTTGTGTGAGTGTGTGTGTGTGTGTGTGTGCGTGTGTGTGCGTGTGCGTGTGCGTGCGGCTTACTGTGCCGGGTTTTTGCCTGAGCTGCAGGCAACCTCTGCTAGGGGCTGCTCGCTGATCACTGTCATTAATCTAGCCACTGACAGAGGCCCGGGAGACGGGGCCGGGGGTCGGGGGGTGGAGGGGTGTTACAGGCGGGGGTGGATGGAGGAAGTGTATCGAGCTGGTCTCCTTCTGCACACATGCATGCCTTAAAAAAAAAATAAAAAAAAAAAGCTGTGTTTCTGATAACAAATCAGCACGTCTTGGTAATTTCTGCTCCACAGAGGGAAATGGCAAAACTAATCTAGCAGAAAGGGGAAAAGGAGAAAAAAGGTGGTGGTGGGGGGGTTGTTATGATGCCAGGATAGAGATGGACAGATTGATTGGGCAGATAGACGGATGAGCAGACAGATAGATTGAGAGGGTGCTGTGAAGAAGGCGAGGCTAGGAGACTTGGCCCTCTTTTAAAGAACCGAGTTGGGGGGGTAGAAAGATGGAGGGTGCATGAAAAAGGCAGAAAAACGAGAGAAAGAGTGGAGAGAAGAAAGGCAGAAAGACTTCACAGTGTGTCTGACGGGTAGGCCTGCGGGACACACACAATCACTTATGCACAGAGGCAGCGCTGTGTTGGGGGGGGGGGGGACTCCCTGAAACCCCCATGTACAGTAACACCATCAACTCCACCTCTGCCACCCTTAATCATCCCCCACCCCCCTCTATTACCACCTGCCGTATCGCCGTGTGCATTAAATCGCCTCCATGTTGGTGTGAATGTGTGCAATGAGAGCCATCCGTTAGTCGTTCCCATCACGCTGTTGGACCTGGGCTGGGGGCTCCGCTTGGAAAACGCTCGCAGTTGGACGTACTTGTGGGAGAAGATTTGAATACCAATTATAGCTGGTGTGTGTGTGTGTGTGTGTGTGTGTGTGTGTGTGTGTGTGTGTGTGTGTGTGTGTGTGTGTGTGTGTGTGTGTGTGTGTGTGTGTGTGTGTGTGTACACTCACAGAGGCCATGCATAAATCAATGTCGCTGTGAGTCACAGAAGAGAGGCCTGCTGGGTAAACACAAACATCAAGGCAATGCTGCACACAGAAAACACACACATATGGATGCACTCACAGGTGTAGAACCACACGTGTACGTATACAGACAGCTGATGTAGAACACTGGTGTCGTATGGATGGAGGAGTAAGAGTTGGCTGAGCCCCATGCAGGGTTTGATGCTTGTCAGACCCACTCTGCATCATGATGGAGTTATGGTTACCTGTTTCCTTTTTTCCCTACGTTGCACAGTGCTTGCTATTTCCACGTCTTTCTTTGTTCTCTAATTCACTGGGAAAAAAAGTCTTCAGAGTAAGCCAAGGTTTATCCTTTGATCCAAACCTTGGAGGATAATTCACCCCCAAAATAAAATCAACTTGTCGACAGTTTAATTAAAAAGAGCGAGACCTCCCTGCCCTGCCATCTGCTGGTTCGCGGTGTAAAATTGAGCTCGGTGCACAATCAGATTCCCGTCTTCCGTTTATGTGATTTCCCTGTCTTTTGTAGGTTTGAATAATTGGACAGGCCCATCAACACAAGCTGAAATGGGCCTCTTTTTGTGATAAAAAATGCTGCCTCCTGCTGTTGTGCACGAACCCTGTTTGATCAACCGATGCAGTGGTAAAGGGTCCTGACAGGGTGGCCCACTATCTTCGCCGAGCAACCTGCTCACACATAAGCTCCGGAAACAAATTGGACCGTGTCGCTTTTTTGGGAAAGTCTTGACTGAAAGAGTTGCGAGCATCGTGTGGGCTGTTTTTAATTCTCCCCTGGGCTTTTGTGGCTCCATTACTCAGAAGCAGAAGATGTTCCTCAGCTCACCGTTTAGTGCAGGTGATGTATTTTACAGTAATTATCTCCTAATCTTGCCCCCTAGTCTTCGCTGCGATCTATAACTCCTTGTTTTGAACCGCTGTTGTTTCACGCTGTGATTGCATCTTAATAACCCCCTCCAGCATCGTAGAGTGGGTCCAGAGAGGATTTTTATTTTTGCATCAACTTCAATGGAAATAATTGCGAGAGAAGATTAATTTTGTTTCCACTGCCAGTACACACCATTTGACATGGCAGGTCCCTTCTCGGCTCCTGTTTCCGTGATTCAGTCGGGTTCGTGCATAAACAGAATGCATGTAGCACGAGTGATTGAAAGCACCACACAAAGGCTTCAATTGGTAATTGAAGCCTTATATCTCATTTGACCATTTGTTTAATTGGCCATTAGTGAAGCTTTCTGTCAATCTAATCAGGCCGGCGCTAATGTAGAAACACTCTTTATAGCTGCCACCTCATCTCCTTCCCATTACTATTCCCCAGACAGTGCCGCTCGTGATTATCATAATGGTGATCTATGTCGTCCTTACGTGTCGCTCTCCGAGAGCAACTGGCGTTTCACCAACTTTGTCACTGAAGTTTTCCGATGCTGAGTGGGATGCCAAGGACGTCTCCTCCATTTGCTGGAGTCAGAAGCCTGCCAATCAATCCGGTAGCTTCCAACTCCATCCGATCTGATTGGCTCAGTAAAAAAAAAAACGCCAGCTTTCCAACAGGGACCTGGCGTCCCCTGAGCCAGCAGCTTTTCTCCACCCGCTGACCCCTCTCGCTGTATGTTTGTCTTTGCCATGGGAGTGTGAAACCGGTAAACGCCGATTCGCCTCCACGCTGCTTCTTGGAATTACCCACAAAGCCAGTTGCTATGTATTCTTGCTAATGGGCTACAAGGTGTACTCATGCTTTCAGCCAGGCATAGTTGAGTTGCGGCCGGGGGAACGGAGTCGGACGGGAGAAGGAGTGTGGGGAAAAAACCACATGAATCGCCGCGGGGTGAGAATTCCTGGCTATTGGTGACACAGTTTCCATGACTAAGAGTAAACGTTTATACCACCTCCTTGGCCCGGCTTGTTTAACACCCTCCCCAGTTGCAGTGACACCTGTCTCTGAAGCTCCCGCGGGGTCTAGCGCTAACTTTGCCAGACAGCGGCCTTCCAGTAGAGCCGGTAACCAAGGTGATTATCCTCACTCAGGCTCGGCGGCGGAGCCCCTCGCTAGCTGCGCTGCGATGGGAGGCGGCTGATTGAGCCAGAAAGGGCAAGTGCCTAAAATTGAAGAGCCGGAGACGGTTTGCTCTGCCAGCGTGGAGGGTAATACACATCCCATCTGGGGAGACTCGATGTCGAGAGCGAGGGGGGGCTGGTAATGAGAAGCTCGTCCAGGGGCAAGGAGGACCAGGAGAGGACTTAAATCCAGGTGAATCTGTCAAGGCTGGGCACGGAGGTTGCCAACAAGACCCCACTTTTACCCTTGGGAGGTCTGTCGTGTCCAGAGGAGGCGAGCTGATGAAGAGTGACCAGGCTGATGAAGAGTGACCAGGCTGAGCTGGGGCCACAGAGGACTGATGAGGTCACAGATGGTGGAGTGAGACGGAGAGAGAGAGCGACGGCTGGCTGCACAGTGTATAAAAGAGTGGAGGAAGGGAGTGCCACGGGTCTGCGTCACAGACCAGCGGAGCAGAGGAGAGAGAGGACTCCAACAAACAAGTGAATGATTGCAGGATTTCAGCTCTGAAATGGGAGGTGTGAAGAAGGAGAGACGAGAGGGGGAGGGAGAGAGAGCAAACCCCCTGCTGTGCCCGAATGACGGATTTAGAAGGGTGGAAGGATGGAAAAATGAGCAAAGGTGGGACCAGAGCAGTACAGAAGAGGATGGGTGTGAGGGGGAGGGGGAGGGGGAGGGGGGGAGACAGAGAGAGATGGATGGTGATACACAAAGATAAAGACGGAGAGAGGGCAAGCACTGTGTAGGTGACCACACCAGAGAGACAAGGTGTCATGATCGATGAGGTCACAGCAGCCACACACACACACACACACACACACACACACACACACACACACACACAAGCCAACGAGTATTGAAATAGTTTCCCACCGTAGCTCAGGGCCAGTCCTGCTTCTTAGCTGCACGGCGCCTCTGAATTAAACACCCACGCACGTGCGCCGCTATTCATCCTTCTGCCATTTAGAATCCGTCTCCATATCATCGGCATTAATAGGTTGGCTTTGATGAGATTGTCGGATGCTGGAAAATTGCTAGTCAAAGCGGCGCGCTATCTGGTGGGAAATCAGACGAGAGATTTTCAGAAGGCGGACACAACAATGCTGAAGAGGTCTCAGATGAGTTTTTCTATCTTAGAGGAACTTGAAATATCGCTCTCCCACGAGCGGCACGTTCATTTGAGCTATGATCACGTCTGGCATCTCACATACCTGAATACCTCAGTTTAGACTTTTTTCTCTGTTTTCATTCAAGTGTAAGCCGACCTGACGAGATCCTCCTCATGGAATTTTACATTAATTTGAAAGAGCGTTTTCTGTTGAGAGGGGGCATTGTCTTAAAAAAGAATGTATTTAGTAAATTTTCTTTGGATATGTTTTATAGAAGCACATGTTCCGCTTCACTGTATGCACTTATGAGGCCATTTACTTTAGAAATCAAATGTTATCGCTGGCTGAAAGACGGCTGATAACAGCACCTGCCAATAGATCAAACTCTGATCCCGTCTCCATCCTGGACAGATGCCAAGCGATTGTTGTCATGAAACTTTCCCAGTAGTTCGGTGACACACCCATACAACAGTCTCTCTGCCGCTTGTTATCTGAATATTCTTTATCGCTTCTCGGCCCGAGACAACATCAGGAGAAGTCAGCTTTGATCCACTTCATTAGCAAACCTTAAACAACCATTAATTAGAGGCGATTAATTAGCAGCACATGAAAACAAATCCTTCAGAAGTTGGCTGCTTTCAAAGACCCCCAAGCTCTCGTAGGAAGGAAAGCGAGAGCGAGACATGGACAAATAAAGGAGAAAGAAAAGGGGTAAAAAATGAGGGGAGTGAGCCCGCTTTCATGCTTAATGTGCTGCGACGAGATTTACCGCCATCATTTGGGTTCTTTTGAGATTCATAAGGTCATCAGGGGCCAAAGCGAGGCCTTGCAGCTTTCTAAAGTGAAGAGAGAGGAGGGAAAAGAAGCCGGGCCAAATTAGATTGGTGCTGCGATTGTTTCTGCAGAGATTGTTACAGTTGGCAAGGCCACTTAAAAAGGTGGCCAAGCACCAGCGACCTTGAGGAACGCTCTGGCTGATTCTTTTCCTCCCTGTGCGGCTGAAGGGGGCATTTAAGTGCACGAGTGCTGATTCACCTTATGACTGTGAAAAGGTAGCCCCCCCACCCAAGCCCACCTCCCTTTAAGTGCACCAGCAGACCGAAGCGGGCGACTCATGTCCACAGACGCGTTCCTATCCATCCATCTGCCGTTAGCGTTATCGTGGGCTGCAGATGGGCCGTGGCTCTGCTTCCTGGCCGGTGCAGCAGAGGAGCAGCTCACAGCCTGTGATACTGACCGGCTTTGACACAGGCCTTCGGCGTTGGGTGCAGTTGTAGAGAAACGGTTGGTTCATAGCAACCGCCACCCGCTGGGCCGCACTGCTCAGCAGAGCTGGGGGGTTCTGTGCTCGGAACCAAAGGCTTGTTTTAGAGCCAGCAAGTGGTTTTTGTCTCTGCAGTAAACGTCCTGCGGACTGGAGAGCCGCAAAGTACACCCAGCACGACGGCGTCGCCTCTTGGCCGTATGTACAGCAACGCGCTTTATATGAGAGAAATTAATAAAAGTAAGCTGTGGGGGAATGTTCCTTCTCTCTTCATTAGGTTTTTTCTCTTCCCAAGGGCCAAGATGGATGCCATCTGTCCTGCCATTTATCAGAGCAACTGTCCGCTGTTTGTGTCACCGAGCTTCTAGTTCCTCTCATCCAGACCCACAAATTCTTTATAACACATACATTGCATTCCATGTTGCGGTATAACATGATTTCTTCTTCTTAAGTATAAAAAGAAAGACATTTAGGCTAAAAGGCATCACTGAGTCCTGCATACATTAGTGACACCGTATGGATCTGTGGTTAATTAAAGGCATTATGAAGCAAAGTTTGATATACTGTATGCTTTATAAAGGCAGGAAATTGATTCCACCGGCAAAGATGAAGGCTCAACAATCTGTGGGAAGTCTGCTGCAGGAAGTGTAAGTCTGCAGTAGTTAATCTATCAACGTCGGGATATGATCAGCTGAGATTAGGGGACGAGACGTCACCAATATCTGGGGAACGTGTCGCCCGTTAGATTACGATAAGTGTAATGAGACGACTTTCTTGGAAAACGTTTGGATAATTGAAAATTTCATTAACTAAGAAAAGTCAATTTAATGAGTATAGAAAGACAAAGTTCAGCAGAAACAAAAGTTTGAGATCTTCTTCCTCCCAGGTTGGTTGATTACTGAAATACACTCAATTATACGACTTTCTCATCATTATTTGAATTAAGTATTTATTTATTATTGAATGCATTATTTTCATATATATTTATGAATGCAATTCTGCGTTTAAAATATTAATAATAAATTTGTCTTTAATATTTCAACCAGTTTATTATTAATTATGGTCCAGATGATTAATGGACATCAGATTACATCAGCAAACCGTGTCATTGGCTCGCTGCAAAATCATAAACCCAAAATTCTAATTAGACAAGTAGTGTAGATTCATTTTAATAACATCAACACTGTTATGTTATTTTGAATCTTCTTTCTTCATAAATACGTGGTGTTTCTGAAGCATCCAATCAAAACTGACAGCATTGGTTAAAAAAACAAAACAAAAAAACAGCACACACTACCTGTATATGCAATTATAACTGATGCTTATTTACCGCGGAGATGGATTTGAGTTGTGTGGTGCAGGAGGCGATTTATGAGCTTATGGGGAAAATTAAAAACAAACATAAAGCATAAGTAATTATAAAGCAGGTTGATCCCAAAGGATGACTTGTGTTTAAATCTCTGGCCGCGTTACAGAAGTGTGTACAAATCTGCAGCAAAGTGGACAGGCGGGTTGGCAGCTTAGCACACACACACACACACACACACACACACATTTGCATGTGCATGAATAGAAACATTACAGTGCACTCTGGAGAGCCGAGAGACCTTTTGGAGTTTGAAACTTATTTACTGCAGAGTTGTCTTGTTAAATGCCACGCAGCCTCTCTGGCCTCCTTCTTTATGAGCTTCCACCGTGATGACAAACACACACACACACACACACACACACACACACACACACACACCTGGGGCCTGTACTACTCAGCGAGTTCAACAAACCCAGGGTATCTTTCAGAGATCCAGCTTAAGTTACCCTAACAAAGGTAATCGGAGATAAGCGGTCACACGAAGCTGGTTATCAACTCGTTAACTCAACCCAGGGTTTACCTGTCCAGCTATGAGCGCGTGCACATGAAAGAGGCGGGGTTTGCAGCATTTGACCAATCACAAACATGGATCAGTCTACGGCAGCGGAGCGGCATATTTCACGTACGAGGAGCGAACCGTAATCATACAGAAACACGAAGAAGTTTAACTTCTAAATCTGTATCTCTCATATAAAACATCGTCAGGGACAGAAAAAGGGTTTTGCCGGTCTCTGTACACTCGACCTACCCCGGTAAGAAGTGAACCAGCGTCGTAGGACAGAAAACCCAGGGTTAACGCTTAAGTTACCTCGTTAAGCCCAAATCCTGCTTCGTCGTCCAGGCCCCCGGTGATACGTTCCCGCATAGAACACATCACCCATGTACATATGGGGTTTTCTGGTGACTTTTCTTCACTCAGAGCTGGTTCTCCTCCCCATCCTACCTGTTCTTTTCTCCCCTCCATCTGTCTGACTCTCCCCGTCCCTCCCCCCGATCTCTCCCCCCTCTTCTTCCGCAGTGTGAAGCAGGTTCAAGGGCTTCAGCGGTGACTTAGTGTCTTTTTTTTATTTGTGCTCACCATGATCATCCAAAAGCTTCTTTTATCCCTGCTCCACCAGCCTTCCTCGTGTGCCTCCATCTAACCTCGGCGGTGCTTAAATGCCGGTGCCGTGCAAACCCTGGGCTTTTTAACTCCAGGTGCAGGAGTCCACGGAGGACTGCAACCACAGGGAGACTGCATGGTATTTGGGGAGACAGATTGTGGTGAAGGGGAGGGCAGGGACTTTTTGTTGCCAGGATCGCTTGCTGATGGATCTTTTGGCTAAGCGTCTCCTCTGCCTCCCTGCTGCTCGCACCCCGTTCCTGCTTCCTCCTCCCATCCACCTCTTATGCCGTCGCCATCGGCGATATGGATGCCGGGGCGAGGTGGGGAGAGGTAGACTGTTAGAGGAAGGGGGAGGGAGGGAGGATTGACAGGGCCCAGGTGGCCAGCTTGAACGCCCGTGCTCCTGCTTTCTCCTTCTCATTTGCATTGACAAAATGTTATTTTCCTCCCGTCTGAGACTCTATTCTCTCTCTCTCTCATATGCTATTTACACAGGCCGCTCGATTCCTTTCCAATACTGTTTCCCTTTTCTCACCGCTGCTTCTCCTGCCGCTGTTATTGTTTCCCAGAATAAGTTATATTTCACAACCTTACTTTACTTTTAACTTTCTGTTTTCTTTTTTTAATAGCCTATTGCCCTATTCCCCCCCCATCCTCTTCCTTTTTTAAACCGTACCTCCAGATTTACCTTCCCATCTCTTTTGCTCTGGGCTTGCTGAACAGTGCATTTTACTTATATGCTGCACTGCAATATTCCGGAGGTGGAGGCTTATTTTCAACCGTACATGCACTTCAGAGACCGCCCCCCGCCCCCCAACCATCTCCATTTATCCCCCACCCACCTTCCCTTGCTTCCATGGTCGTTTTTAAACTAACCCATATCTCCATTCTCTCCAGACTCCTTTAGTTCTCCAGAAGTCTGCATGTGCATAACTTTTGTTTTCTCATGATTTGCAGCAAAGCAAACTTCAGCTCCTTCATATTTAATTCCCTCATCATCTACCTCCAAGCAGTGTGTTGTGATCCGGCCATCACTCACGCACGCACTCACCTCTTTCCTTTTTTCATTTCTCTCCTTTAACCCTCTGTGGCGCTTTATCTCAATTATCCATTCTATATCTCAAGTTTGTGTGTGTGTGTGTGTGTGTGTGTGTGTGTGTGTGTGTGTGTGGCTGAGTAGTATTCTGCTCACACACGCAGGCACATACACATGCATCGTTGTCCTGGCGTTTTTGTCATGCCAAACACACTCCTGACCGGCTCGGCCTCGGACTAAGTAGTATAAGCGAGCTCTTAGAAATCTATTTTTAAATAGTTTGGGTATTTAAAAAGAAATACACACACCTAAACACACCATACTTTTAGAGATATGCCAGGTTCTCATCTCTCTCTCTCTCACACACACACACACACACACACACACACACACACACACGAGAAAACAGAAATCAGCTTCCCTCAGAATTTCTGAATTGAGTAATGTAGCCTGTCAGTCAACTCTGGGCTCCCATATATACATACACACACACACACACACCTGACGGATTCCCTCCACACACACATCCGCCCGTCTGACGGTGCATATTTCGCATGGGGAAGGGACTCAATTACGGCGAAGGTGAAAGAAGCAATAAACACGGCACAGATACAGTGAGGCGCTCGGCAGCGCCGCAGTCAATCACAGAGCCAGGTAGGGAGCCGCCGCCGCCGCCGCCGCTTTGCTCATCCAGTTGTGAAGTGCAGAATGGCCAGGGGTGGTGGATGGATGGGGGGGGAGGGAGGGGGGATCGGGGAAGCAAAACGCTGCTAACCGACCCTGCTGAAAATTATGTGGCTGCAACTTCCATGGACCTGCCACTGAGAGGACAGAGATGGAAGGGAGGGAGACACACACACACACACACACACACACACACACACAACACATACACACACACACACACACTTCTGTGTATATATTTATACAGACACAGGCACTTGACCATTACTGGGATTTTACACCATTTGGTCACCCACCCACGAGAGGACCAACAGCACAATCACACCCACGGTGCGTCATGGCCCAGCATGCATCTGTTGTCCTCTTCATTGTGTGTGTGGGTTTATGTGCGAGGCTGATACGACAAACACGTGGCCGCGTGTCCTTCCTGCCGTGAGCAACGCTGTGGCGTGAATGTTTTCTGGATATGACGTGCATGCCATGTTTCCTCGCGATGAAGACGAGTTCTACAGACTTTGATTTGTGACCCTGCTAAAGTTAAAACTCAGAGATGCACTGTGAGTTCTGATTCTATACTATATAAAAAGAAATCAAAACGCAATTTAGAGAGAAGCAGACATAAAATTCTACAATATGTAAGGATATATCCAGGATTTCAAACAGATTCAGCAGCAAAAACAAGTTAAAATGAGAACGAGAGAAGCAAAGTTTTCCAAAAAGCAGCTGACCAGAGCGTTTGAGGGCAGGGCTTGAAGGGTGAAGGGTCAATAAAGCTGCTAACTGTGAAGTAGATCAGAGTAGTACACAAGATATGCAAAGATACCCAGACAGACAGATTTCTCACTTTAGAGTTGGATAAAACTGGATTATTCGCTGGCTCATTTCCAACCTGTCTAACCGTCCGCTTCTCGCTCATACTTTGGGACAATATTGTCATAAACAATAAAAATCATGGGCGACGCTGCAAAAATAAAAACCCCATTCTAATAAAGTTATACTATCAACTGGAAGCACCCGTCCCTGGTTGCGGATTTCACTGAGCGAAGACACACACGTGCTACTGATTTCTATATTGCCCTGGGCATGTTCAACAACTGACAGTTAGTGGGTTATACCCGGCAGGCTTGTTCTGAAAATAGAAAATAAAGGAAAGAGCTCGACAGCTGACAGGTGTACTCCATCTCGGGGTAACAGGTAGCCTGTCAGTGTGACACAGGTGGTGTTTTCCTCCCCGTGTCAAAGAAAGCCCATAAAACTCATCCTGCAGGTACGGCTGATTTACCGGAAAACGCATTCAAGTTAAAGCACTTAGCAATGTGTGCGTATGATCCAGACAATCTGTTGCTGCTGATGGATCTTTCACACACTTGTTGTCTCCCGCCCACACACACACAGCTCTGAAAAGTTTCCTTTCATGCTGTTTCCCAAACTTGTCGACATTGGATCCGACAGATGGAGTTGTGTACATACATATATGCTGGACGTGCAGCTACAGGCGTCACGCTGTGGTAGTTTAGGCGTTGCATTACCAGCGAGGCCGAGCTGGACTTAGAGGGCTAGAGGTAGAGAGGGGAGCGGCTGCCTACTGAGAATCTAATAGTTCTGGCAGCTCTCTCACTCACCTCGGCTGCCTTTCTGCTCCTATCTGTCTCCCTCCATCTTTTATTAATTTCTGTTCCCCTCAGCACGTCCCATATTTCTCTTTGCCTCCTCCCCTGTCTCCTTCTTTTCCCTCCTTGTCCGCTGCTGAATTTACCACCAAGGCTTCCCTTTTGGCGGTTCCCCCCCCTCGTTTCTCCCCGCTGTGTCTGTTTTACTCGTTTGCACTTGGCTCCTCTCTGTTAGTCTCGTGCTCACCTTCTTCCACAAGTTTGAGTCGCAGAGATTTATGGAGGGGAGGATTAAAAAGTGTAGGTCAGTCGCACCGTCGGGAGGAGAGCGTCGGACTGTAAAGAGCAAACACACATCCAGCCAGCTTTTTTGATTCATCTTATTAATTGCTTTGGGGCGAAACGCAGGGTTGTGACACTCTTGTTATTGCTTTGTGTTATCTATATATATTTAAATATAAAGATAAAGAGTTAAGGAATGCAGGGGGCTGAAATCAATAAGCAGGCTTAAGGGGGAATGAAACAAGCAGAGGAAGGGGCAGGGCACGGGGACAAGCTTTGGTGCAGCCCGGACATGGTTATTAGTGGCGGCGGCCCTTTAATGAGGGTTATTTAACGGGCCAGGAAACAGCCACAGAGTAGCCTGCATGCT
The DNA here is from genome assembly GCA_029853015.1 of Chelidonichthys spinosus. Taxonomy (NCBI): domain Eukaryota; kingdom Metazoa; phylum Chordata; class Actinopteri; order Perciformes; family Triglidae; genus Chelidonichthys; species Chelidonichthys spinosus. The sequence goes on along the minus strand of CM056834.1, from coordinate 288,532 downwards.
GAATGAGTCTGACAAAAACTCCTTTTATACTAAACTCAGAACAATGGGAGTGAAATATGAAGGTGCCGGGGAAAAGAACCCGGCCAAAACCCCTCCGGCCCGCTCACCCTTAACTGGCTCACACACACACTCACACACACACACACAGACTCACACAGACTCACACACACACTCACACACACACACACTCACACACACACAGACTCACACACAGACTCACACACACAGACTCACACACACACACACACACACACACAGACTCTCACACACACACACACACACACACACACACACACACACAACTCACACACACACACACACACACACACTCACACACACACACACGGACTCACACAGACTCACACACACACACACAGACTCAGACTCACACAGCACACACACACACACACACACACACACACAGACTCACACACACGACCACGACCACACAGACTCACACACACACACACACACACAGACTCACACAACACACACACACACACACACACAGACTCACACACAGACTCACACACACAGACTCACACACACACACACACACACACACAGACTCACACACACACAACACACACACACACACACAAACTACACACACACACACACACACACACACACACACTCACACACACACACACGACTCACACAGACTTTCACACACACACATTTCTTTACTGAGAACTCAGATCATCACAGACACAACACAGCACATGACACACAGCACACAGACTTCACACACACTACACACACACTACAGGACTTCACACACACGAGACTTCACACACAGCACTACATTCACACAGACTCAGCACACGACTCACACATTTCACACACAGACTCACACACACACACACTCCAGGCACACACACACACAGACTCACACGACACACAGACTCCACACACTCACACACACACACAGACTCACATTACATCACATGACTCACGACACACACTACATGATTCTCACACACACACACACAGACTCAACACACACACACACAGACTCGGGAGTTCACACACACAGACTCACACACACACACACACACACACAGTGTCACACACGGTACACTCACTCACCTTCCTATCCCTCTCTCCTTTTCCCAACAGGAGGAGAATTTTCTATTTATGTGGAAATGTATTCCAAATTAATCCTAGGACAATAAAGGCCTGAATTGAGTTTAACCAGTAGGCGCCGTTCTTTACAGTAGCCGTAATTAAAAAAGCAAACGTGTGCGAGGACATTCCACACCTGATGACTTCACTCGAAGGTAGCGTTGAATTTGCACCGCCGCGCCGTGATGGAACATTGTTTCCTCCACGCTGCTGAGCGCCGAGGAGTGACTCCAGGGTATCAGCTGTGCTGAACGCCGGCTCTCCGGGTCACCGTTGCCACTGCAGCGCTTCGTACAATGCTATATTTACATTAACAGTTGTCTGGATCGGAGAGTGACACTGGTTATTATGTGATGTGTTTCCTCTGCGTAAACACAGCGCGTGGCGTAATGTAATTACTGCAATGAAGACGTCTGGGGAGGTTTGACAGAGACGGATCAACACCGTCCAGACGCTCATGGTGTTGGTTCAGCCCGGGTTATCGCTCCCACCTTTCCTTCCCATCGCCTCCTGTTTTCTGCTCATGAGAGGAGGAAGATATATTTCTCATGTGATGTTGATGCAGCCTAGTTTCCAATAAATTAAGTTCCCTTAGAACAGAATTGCCTGCTCAATTACGACTCAAGTTTTTAATCCCAGATTACGGTCACGGTTTTTAACATGTGATTATGGTGTAAATTGAAACAAAACCAAACGGACGTGAGTGAAATGAAGTCAACATCAACCCCTGATTGAGTACATGACAATTTATCATTATCAGAAAAAAACATAATCAAAACATCCAGCTTCACTGTGGAGATAATTTATTCCATGATCATCAGCATTGTCACTTCAGTCCTTTGTTGTAGCTTCAGACACACATGACACATATAATAACTACAGCATATAACACAGAATAATATAATAACACATAAATGCAGTTTAGACACTGGAGTTCTTTTGTCATAAAAATTGTGCAATAATTTGTCCGCTGTAATAACTGGGACAAAAAACTCACTGCCGTAAATGAAAATTCTCTGAAAGAAGCCAAATGTGGTGACATCATCACTCCAACCCCCCCCCCCCCCCCCCCCCCCCCCCCCCCGTAGACATTAATGACTATAAGACTATATGACCAGCGGACACTTTTATTACATTCTGGCACAGAAAAGCTCGGTGGCATTTTATTGGAAAATAGTCCAGTATTGAAACAATACAAATTGTGCTCTGGCTGCACTACACAGCAGAGGAGAAGTCCATCCTTTACAAAGCACTGCAGCAATAACAGCAAAACCACAAACACAGTGAAAACAAATAGTCAAGTGATGGGTGATAGATTGTTTGGGGAAATGGAAGAATCCTATAAAACAGAAATGCCTCAGCTTTGGGTTCAGTTTTTAAAAAATCACACTGTCTTTGTTTTCCAACATCAGAATTGTGCTCATGAAGCAGCAGCAACAACAGAAACGTGTGATATGGAATGCTGTCATGAAGAATCGCCGGCCCTCGGGCTTAATGACGGAACTTTAGTTGGGTTTAGTGTGAAGAGTTGAGGCGGTGAACGCTCCATCAGCTGTCAGGAGTCCCCCCCCCATATCCATCTCACGTCAGTGTGAAAGTTCGAGCGCCACACGTGTGACACCTGTCGGAACAATGCTCCGATAATGCGTGTCACAAATCCCCGTTGGGCTTCTTTTGGACGTGGACCAGACTTCCTTTGTCCTTAATCTGGCTTTTGGCAACGTCTTCTGACGAATTCACAGCGGCCATCTTTGGTAATCTCACTGATATGTGGAGAGCCTTAACAGCCGTTTCATGGCCCATGTGATCGCTCAGCGCTGTGTGATTGAAAGCAGACGTATGTAAACATCCTAGAAAGGAAGGACGTTCGCCGTCTCCTGAATGGGGAGCTTTGCTGAGGATGTGTTGAGGCCGACTGCCTGATGTGCTGCAAAGATTAAGACTCCAAATCAAATGGAGCCCCAAGCCTTTCTTGATAATATCTCTCTCTCTGCTATTCGCTGTTTCACGGTCGGGACGAAGGCCTTCTGGAAGCAGCGCTGCAGCCAGTTGGTCGTTTGAGTCCTTGTTGTTAATAGTCGGCCAAGATGTCCTTTCGTCCCGGTTTGTAACACCGCCGTCTGTTCGTTGAGGTAACTCCGATGATGTCGCTGTGACATCTCGAGGACGTTCTTCTCTCGACAAAGCTCCTTCATAGACACACAGACATGATGCAGCCGAGCAGCACTGACCACGGCCAGCCGTACACTGACCGTCCTGTTGGGCCTCGCAAATACAACGACACATACAAAGACGTTCCTGTCCAAGCCATTTGTTTTCTTTATGGGCAATGACAAACACGTCACATGTGAAGATATGCTGCTTCTCCTGGTTTTATAGGATTCTAGGTTGTTTTTAGTTTTTAAACTTCGGGGAAACAAACTATTTAGGATTTTTATAGACTGAATAATGAATTGATTAAAGGACCATGACAATAAGCAGAGCAGAGATCTTCAGCAGGGGGTCCGTGACCCCTGGGGGGTCCGCAGTTACGTTAACATGAATAAAACTTCTAATAATATATATATAATATCTTCCCGTTTATTCAATGTTATGAGGTGAAATTGTGACGTAGAAATGCCAATATAGAATTAAAATATGTTCAGTAAATATATGAATCTGTCAACACTTATAATTTCAATGGCTTAGCATTGTATACATCCATCATCACAGTACTGTTATACATGGCCCCGCATTACACATTATTATGGACCGGTTTAATAAGCAACACATTTTTATACGATCTATAATGGGTATATTATAATACGCACATCCCCTTTCTGTGCACAGGTTTCTGTTCATGTGAATCCTGCCTGAGGTGAAAAAGATCGGAAGGAACAATGTTTTTTTCTGACATCGACGGAAAGCCGAACAGCAGTTATAGTGGAACTCAAAGGACGGGAATGATGAGCCGATAAATGCAGAACACGCGTAGACGTGGTGTTGTTTAAATCTGGGGGAGAATGGCTCACATTTCTTTTAGACTTTCTCATCCGGAGGGCAGTTACAGCGCTCGCTTCACATGAAAAATGCCACAAGTGGTTGTGTACTAAAGGGAAATCCGGAGAGGAGGTTGAACTCGGCTCCCTTTATCACCTCGGCACAGCTGGCCAATCGCTTGGAGGAGCGGGCGGACGGCCTCCGTTATCCGCCGCTGGGAAGGTTCTCGGGAAGGCGGTTTCTGAAGCTATTAGACGAGTAGTTCTGGACTAAACCGACCCCCTTTGAACCGACCACATATAATTATTAAAGCATGAAATCACTTCTGTATCTGCACCTTTATTGACATGCAAACACATGATTATCACGGCCTTTTCTCCGTGAAAAGCAGTCATCGGTTTGAATCTCGGTCCGCCAAGATGAAACGCATCGGTCTGGAGGAAAGGCCTCGGTTATCGCCTCCGAAGCGCTAATACAGCGTTTTATTCACCGCCTGAACCGGCCGCCACAACGGGATGAAGCGTTCCTCGCTATAAATCACATGACAGAGGTTTTCTCCCGTGCATCTTCACTGTTTTCATTTCATGTGTTTGGAGAGGTGTGTGTGGGCGAGAGTGTGTGTGTGTGTGTGTGTGTGTGTGTGTGATGCCGTTTCTGTTTTGAGAGCATAAAGAGCCTGCGGTGGGAGTGAAAGCTCAGCCTCCAGTGCTGTAGGCCTCCGATGAAGAGATTAGCAGAGAGAGCTGTGAAATAAAGAGTGTTAATTAAAAGCAGGGAGTGGAGGTGTGGGAAAAATCAGGTAAGAGCGATAACATGGAGCCAGGGAGCGGAATAAAAAATTACTTACCTGCCCACAACACACACACACACACACACACACACAACGCCATTTTACGAAGAGAAGATAGGGGGTTGAGGATAAAATGAGCAAGTTAGTGATGTGGAGAGTGCAGAGAAAGGCAGCATGGCTGAGTAGGAGGCAATGGGAATAAGAGATTAATTGAATCCGATTTTAATCCGGGCTGCTTGTTGTATACATTTTTACACTTTAAACTCCGAGGGCGGGCCGGTGGTTGACAGTGATCCTCTCCCAGGAGGTCAAATCAGGCAAAGAGGAAAAGCTGAAAAAAGCCATGCGATGGCAGCGGAGAGGAAGGAAACCTTTGTTAGGTCTGAAGCGGAGGATGTGGAAGCAGATAAAGCTCGAGTCAGGAGCGTCGAGATGATGGCGGTTTCTAACCATGACATAATTACAGAGAGGAGTAATGTTTATGTCTGAAAGGGAGACGGAGCGAGGATGAGGAGGGAAGGGAAGGCTTGTGAAGACAGTTCAAACAACAAAGTTGGGAGTGATGGGGGGGTAGGAAGTTGCCGAGGTGGAAAGGCCAGTCGGAGAGAGAGCATGAAACGAGAGGCGGCGAGGAAAAAAGGGGATTAATGGAAACGGATTTTAATCCCGCCGGTGATATTAGGGTGAGTTATATGAGGGGGAGCCGGGGGATGGAGGGGGGAGAAAGTGTGTGAGAGAGAGTTGAGGGAGGGGGGATTACATCTGTAAATCACTTTAATGACGCCTCTCCTCTGCATTGGGGGCAGCCAGGAGGCCAAACAAACAGTGTGTAATTAGAGCGGGGAATGGGAAATCGAGATGACGAGAGGGCCAGGGCGAGGGGAAGCCATTTGGTAAAGTAAGGGATTGGAGCCGGAGACCTTTGGACAATAATGGTTATGGCTCTCATTATATGTTGCCGGCATTAAGAAATGAGAGTTGACAAGGTCTCTGTAACCACGGAGGAGGAGGAGGAGGTGGTGGAGGAGGCCGAAGGCGGCGGCGGTGACGTGATGATGATGATGATGATGATGGTGGAGGTAATAATGTAAGATACCCTCCTCCTGGCTCGCTGATGGTGGAGATGAAGATGCTGCTGTAATGGGCCTTTATGATTATGAAGGTTTGAATTATGATTACTGTAATGGAGATGATAAATGTGATCGCAGGCGTGGTGATTGCCAGTGCTGTCGGTTCTGCTAATTATCCATCCATCCACTTTCTATACGCCTGCATATCAGGGTCACGGGAGGGCTGGAAGCTTTCCCAGCATGCATTAGGGGAGAGATGAGAAGGGATATCAGGGGGTTATGGCATGCAGCGGAGTCGCACGCTCACATTAACGGCGTTAAGAGTTCCCGATTGAACCTGAACTGTACCTGAACTGGACAGGTGTTGGACCCATGTGTGTGAATGTACCCTTCAATAATTAGTTATTAAGAATTAGTCAGTGTGCACTTTTTATATGATTTGTTTTTCACCTGCACAGAAGTGAGAGAGGAAACAAAAGGTTGGAGGACTCCCTCGGCTTCTATGTGGCGATGACATTTTGTTTAGATGATGAAATGTCAGAGTGTAAAAATATCCCGTCACAGAGGTGTCTCCTTTAAATTGCTTTTCTTCTAAACCAACAAATACCAAAGTTTCCAATCATATAAAAAACAAACAGAGAAAAGCAGCAAATGCTCACTTTTGAGAAGCTCCAAATGTTTTGACATTAGTACTTGTATTTCTAGTATAATTAGAATGATTACATCAGAATATCGGGTGTAATAATACAATACTAATAAATAATGATCCTGAAACGTATAATGAACTTTAAAACCTGTGTTCACAATCAGTCCCAGACGAGTTGTCATCATTCCTAATGCCCTGAAAGGTCAAATCTACAGTCCTATTTCTGTGCAAAATGAATTCAAAAGGTCAAACTGTGTGTCTTTTTAGTGCTACATTTCTTTTTTGGGTTTCTCCAGAAACGTTCATGCTGAGCTCAGTTGTAGAACGAGAAGCACAGAAACACTTCTCTGGGTTATTCTGAGCTCTTTTTTAGAGTCGGCAGGTGAGAGAGCTATGAGGAACACGGTGCATCAAACATCCTCGGACTGATTCAAAGCAAGGACGTTGACCTTCACGGGTCAAAAGGTCAGCGGGTCGCCTTCAAACTCAAACACTGGAGTGGTGAAAGATGAACACTTGATTGGAGCGCTAAGGCCGACAGTGTGAAAGTGATTGGTGCTGTTCGCACCGTCGTGGAATAAAAATGTGATCCGGGCCTCGTTTGCCTGCAGTGTGAACGCAGCCATTGTGCATTTTGGCAGATTTGTTTGGAATGAAATGAAGGGAACTCGTAGCTGCTCTCTGAAAGACAGACAGATTAGAGGAGTGGGTGTTTATGTCTTTTGTCCGCAGATTAATTTTGAGTTAATTACTGTACATTCTCCATGACGCGTATAATAATGGCGTAATGAGAGGAGCGTATCACAATGGAGGTCGTGATGCAGCGACAGGTGAAGCCCACACGGCGGTCGCTATGACGATCCGTTAAGGTGGTCCACAACGATGTAACTCCATGTACACATGTGTGTAATATCATTGAGCTGAGGTCATCGGGGTTGACCCCGTGAATGCCACGTTCTCTCGTGTGTTAACAGTGTGTTAGGTGTTCATTACCTCGGTGCCGACAGGTGAAGCCCACACAGCGGTCGCTATGACGATCCGTTAAGGTGGTCCACAATGATGTAACTCCATGTACATGTGTGTAATATCATTGAGCTGAGGTCATCGGGGCCGACCCGTGAACGCCGCGTGTTTACAGTGTGTTAAGTGTTCATTACCTCGGTGCCGACAGTGATGATGAAGAAAATGAAGAAGTGTTGTCGATCATGTAGCAGGGAGCCGGGGATCGCCCTTCCTGTCTGACCCCGCGTCCTCACGCTTACGATCCATAATTCATGCGCTGTGTAGCGGTGATACCGAGATGCTATCTCTGCTGTACACCGACGACTGTTTGTTTTTTGCCGGAGAGCTGCATATAAATGAAAACGCGGGGGAAGAAACCCGGCGTGAGCTTATCTGAGGCGGACGAGCTGCCGGGAACGACGAAGAGGAGGATGAGAGGGAGCCGGGTGCAGAAGCAGAGCTGCATGGACGCAGATGTGTTTAAGGGAGGAGATAGGTGGTTTGGGTGAGGGAGTAAATAGAGGAGGATCTGATGGAGGTGTGTGATTACTCTCCAAGTCTACACAGACCCTCTTCATTTGCAGCCACGTACTCAAACACACTGTAAACCTGGTATCTAAATCCAGCCGAGGGACACGAGGGCCCGGCAGGAAAAAGCACTGCCCCCACCCGGTTTGTGTCCCCCTCTCCTAAATCCTCATCTCCATATTCATGTGCAGGGGAGGCCTCTAAGAGGACGCTATCTGCAGCACCTCCTTGTTTGTGCCTCTCCAAATGGAGAAAAGCTATTTCCTCTTCCTGTCAAGCATGGAGGTACACAGTGTGTGTGTGTGTGTGTGTGTGTGTGTGTGTGTTGGATGGAGTGTTACGTCGTCAGGCGGTTTCACAGTCTTACAGGCCGACTGTTTGAAGCTAAATCTCACTTTTGCAATCACACTTTCTCGTAAAAAGCCCTTAAACTGCAGCGGTGCGGGAAAAGAAGCGTGGAAATACGGGAAAGTAGCAGAATCAAAAAGGGAATGGGGAAAGTCTTATTTTAATTCATTTGAAATACATTCATAGGAAACAGTGAGTGAGAATTGCAAAGTTTTCCCATTTTAAACGTCTCTACAAAGCATGACGGATGGAATTATCTGTGCAGACGGAGTCAGACGTTTTCTGTGCCGTTTGGAAATGAATGGGAGTGATTTAATAAAACATATATACAAATCAAATATATTGTAGAGACTTTTAAACTGCATTAAACACTAATATGATACAATTCAAATGTATTTCATTAAATTCTCACAATGAAAACCACATAAATAACACTTGATTGCCAATATGCACAATTCTATTAGTGGAATAAATCCAATTGGTGCAGCCCTGCCACCACGACACACGCTGCATGCAGGAGGATGATGCAACGGCGTCTTCCTAACTTGAATGAATGATAATCCGAACGCCGACTCGAGTAATTCAACACAGCTTCAGTGCCGGAGGGATGACGAGACGTGGAAGGAAGGTGTGTAAAAACAAGAGGGGGAGGCAAAACTAAAAATGAAATCCTGCACATTTCTAGTGAAGCGTCAGGAGTTTTCCTGCTCTCAACCCGCCCTCCATGTTTTTTCTTCCTTTCTCATCTTTTCCATATACATGATGCAACAGAGGGCAACGGCTGCTTTACTTGGAGACTCATTGAGTCATCATCGTCAGAACAAGGCGGTGACGGAGGTGTCTACCTCCTACGTCGGCGGCTTGAGTTCACCTCTGAAGGATCAAAGCTGTGATGTCACATTAATGGGACGACTCGTGTCTGGCGGTCCCAGAAGCACTGCTGGCTCAGATCGGGCTGCTGCCTCACCCAGTCAAACGTTCCAGCTTTGTGTCTTCTCCTACATCCCAGTTTGAGTGGAAGACATGGTCGGCTGCTGTTGATGAGTGTTCTTCTGCAGGGACAAACAGATGGAGAAATAGATGGATAGACATTAACATGATTCATCCTTGTCTACTAAAACTAACGTTCACATTCAACTCATTTGTATTGGCACATGTTTTTGTTTTTTTTATAATAAAATGTTAATTTCGGTTTTTAATCAACCTAATGAGGAAACTTTTCAAGTAATCGTATCAGCAAAACGTATTTCATTTGTTTTTTTCCGGCAACATCTGGTCCTTGGCAACCAAAGCGTCATTAACAGTTGTGGTCACGTGTAGACGAAGAGTCGGAGGAGGATTAATCTGAACCAGACTGACGCGTTCCACCTCGGGATCGTTCTGGGTTTATTCGTCTTACCTCCGTGTAACGTTTCATCAGTTCTTTTTACTGCATTCACTGTTTAGAGGCTGCAGCTCTATGGGCCTCATTTATCAAACGAACGTACGACCGAAAACCGTGCGTACGACCATTTCCACGCAAACTTCGGCATTTATCAATTTGGACGTAAGCGGAAGCTGCGATCAGATCTCACGTCAGGTCTGAGCTCGTGTACGCAAATTCGAGTCTGTGGATTTGCGGTGCAGCACAGCAAAATCTGGCGTAAAATAATGAACAAACCTCAGCTGTCATTAAGCATAAGCAGTCACATATTTAGAACAGATCAAAACGGATTATTAAAACGAAAACATTTCTTTTAAAGCCCATGTTTTTACTGATACCACTTTCAAAAATTTAAACAATGGGATAAATAGCCTAAGATGACAACTAATTATTACACATTAAAATGTGAAAGAATCATAAATACAAGCAGAAATGTGTGTTTGCAAATTAACTAAAGGCAAAAATGTGTAATTGTTTTTGTTTTTGTCCGATGGGTGTGACAGAACTGGAACAAAAATGAAAGCACCTGTTGAGATAATCATCGTTCCACTGTGGTTGGTCAGATGTTTATTCATTCCCCTATTTAAACAGATGCTTTGACAGTTATCAAGTCTTGATGATGGCAGACTTGCTTATTTTGGAGGAACAATACGCGCGTGTCAGACGTGAGCGCGTTTTCAGGACCGCAGGGATCTCTGTGTCACCTCCACCACTTATGCCACAGATCGACTCCGACCCAATTAAGGAGGCAATTTTTTCCTCCGTCCTCGTCAAGATCAGCGGATGAAAAGATTCATTTAAGTCGTTAGGCATGGGTTAAGTTATTGAGAATTATATTCAAACCTCAGCTGGAGTCCGTTCCTCTGCGGCAACGCTGTTGACTGCCTCCGTTATCTTTTTCCAGACTGCGTTTTTGTGAGCCCCTTTTATGCCACCCTTCAGGCTGCCAAAAAGCACTGTCTTGGTGTGTTCCACCTCCGATGTCAGGATGTCGATCTCCGTGTCAGAAAAGTTTCTTTTCTTACCCATGTTTCGTCTCTCCATGTTTGACCTCAGTGGGCGAGGCCTCCGAAACAGGAATATTTATGGGCGTAACATGTTAATGACAATCGAATTCAGCCGCCGCATTTATCAAGGCCCGCTCATTCGTACGCTGAGATTGGTCAGATACGAACGTTTCATAAATCGCACGTGTGTCCTGTCGTAAGACCAAATCTGCGCTCAGATCTGCGCCCGTTTTCACGCAAGATTGATAAATGAGGCCCTATGAAACCAAACTAAACTACTTTCTTGTGATTTAATTGCAGTAAACGTCTAAAAATGGATGCCGAAATAACAACATAATAGTGACGATGAGTAAAAAGCCTGAAGTCGTGGTTTGTTAGGTCTTCCTGCGAGACGATAAGCAGACAACTTTTGAAAATGCTCGTTTTCTGAATGACGTTCGGATCGATAGAGGTAGAGAAGGTAGAGAATGCTTGGCGGCGTTGCATCACACACCCAAGTCACAGCTACACAGTCAGACGGCGGTGAAATAAACGCCGACGGCAGACTTTGGCGAAGGTCGGCAACCTGCCTGCAGCACCCAACAAAAAGCGCCGCCAAAGCTCATGAATAAATAACGCAACTGTACAGTCTGTTCTTCTACTTCAGAGCAAAACAGCACAGTACTGCTTTTATGTGACTGGTTGTATTGCAGAATCAGGTTTTCATTCACCAAATATATAACAGTCAAAATACGATGAATTATTTATTCATCAGTTCATTATCAATTGAAAGCTCTCCTCGTTAAGTAAGTACATGTGCTGATGATGCCTCTCTTTCACTCTTGAAATAAATTATCTGAATGCATGACTGTTATCGCCTGTTGCGACGTACGCTTAGAAGAAAACGTGCGAATACATTTAGTCCACATTTAGTAGTAAAACGTTGCAGATTCAGATTTTACTCACAATATAACAACTACTGGTGCATCATAGAATTGAAAGATCAACCTTTTACAGATGTGCATTGTGCTGATAATGCCTCTTCCTCTATTAATATTTAAGGTGTCGCATGTTCAAATTGGTATAATTACTCTACAGGGTTCCCTGCAACACCCCCCAAGGGAGAGTACCACATTTGGTCTGGGTCTAGGTGCACCCTGGACTCTACTTGGTCATACATTGGTCCTGGTCTAGGTGAACCTTGGACTCTGGTCTTGGTCATGCATTGGTCTCAGTCTAGGTGGACTCTGGTCTTGGTCATGCATTGGTCTCGGTCTGGGTGCACCCTGGACCCTGGTCTTGGTCATGCATTGGTCTCAGTCTAGGTGAACCTTGGACTCTGGTCTTGGTCATGCATTGGTCTCGGGTTAGGTGCACCCTGGACTCTGGTCTTGGTCATGCATTGGTCTCGGTCTAGGTGAACCTTGGACTCTGGTATTGGTCATGCACTGGTCTCGGGTTAGGTGAACCTTGGACTCTGGTCTTGGTCATGCATTGGTCTCGGTGTAGGTGCACCCTGGACTCTGGTCTTGGTCATGCATTGGTCTCGGTGTAGGTGCACCCTGGACTCTGGTCTTGGTCATGCATTGGTCTTGGGTTAGGTGCACCCTGGACTCTGGTCATGCATTGGCCTCGGTGTAGATGCACCCTGGACTCTGGTCTTGGTCATGCATTGGTCTTGGGTTAGGTGCACCCTGGACTCTGGTCATGCATTGGCCTCGGTGTAGGTGCACCCTGGACTCTGGTCATGCATTGGCCTCGGTGTAAGTGCACCCTGGACTCTGGTCTTGGTCATGCATTGGTCTTGGGTTAGGTGCACCCTGGACTCTGGTCATGCATTGGCCTCGGTGTAGGTGCACCCTGGACTCTGGTCTTGGTCATGCATTGGTCTTGGGTTAGGTGCACCCTGGACTCTGGTCATGCATTGGCCTCGGTGTAGGTGCACCCTGGACTCTGGTCTTGGTCATGCATTGGTCTCGGGTTAGGCGGTCTGGATTAGAACCTGGACCAAAGCGGTGCATGATGATTAAACCACTATGTTTTTTCAAAGAAAATAATGCGAACACATCGTTCATGATCGGCGAGGTTGCAGAAGTACATAAATGAAGCACACGGCCAGCTGATGAACAGGAAGAAAAGCCGTGAGATTCCATCATCAGTCGCTCATTCATAAATAAATGTCTGTGGGCTCGGTGACTGATTGGCGAACAGAGCTGATGGCGTACATATGCGGGGGCTGATTGCAGCTTGTTGGCTGTGGGGACGTAGCGGCGCATGGCCGGCGATGCGGCTTGAGTCGCCCTGATTTGCAGTGTTGGCGTGTGCTTTAAGTGCTTCAGGTCACTCTGGCTGTTCCACCGAAGGGAAGGTACTCCCTGCCGGTCCTGTAAAACCGGTCTCATCTGTCACCTCGACAGATGCGGCGGTGGCGCCGCCCCTCGTAAGAATGGCGAACGAGAACTCGCCTTGAGACAAAAACATAAGAAATGTGCGAGCACACAAACACGGCGATGCCCACGCTGTACATTTATCCTCATTTACTCCTCCCGCCGCCTCCTCCCACTCTCCCCTCTAATCCTTTTCTTCTCAGCTCTCTCTGCGGGCCCATTTTCTCCCCCTCGCCTCCCCCTCCTCCCTCACCTCCATCCTTCTCTCTCCTTTCTCCCCATTCTTTTCATTTTTCACTCTTCCCCTGTTTATTTCCCTGCCGTGTTCCCTTTTCTTCCCAATCCCTCCCTGCTTGCCTCCTGTCTTTTCTCCTTCCACCTACTCTCATTCCCCCCCCCCCCCCCCCCTCCAGTCTCCCAGTGTATCACTGCAGACTCTTGTAGTCAATTATCCCCTCTGTTAATGAGCAGATAAATCTAATTGCTCTCTCCTTCAGTGCCTGACGGCGTTTCTCTCCTCTGCCTTCTAAGCCCACAGGACGACCATCATCACCCCCCCCCCCCCCCTCCATTTCTCCGGTCCTCCTCACCCCCCCACCCCTTCCTTCTATACAAGGATTGGCCTTCCCGTCGGTTTACTACCTGCTTTCATCTCCTCCCAATCTCTCTTTTTCTCCCCCGCTGCCCTGAGCTTTTCTCTCGCCTCACCTCAGCCCGACTATTCCCCTTCACCTCGACTCCACGTCCGCCCTCTTCATCACTCTTCTTCTCTCCGCCTCAGTGTGATGGGTGGTTTACGGTTTACGGGGGATGATGGTCTGTGAAGGGCCGGAGGGATTGATAGCGACAGAGGTCACAGGCCTCATCCGTTGTGCTCCTGGGGTCAGATCTCTCTCTCTCTGATCATCTCCCCACTATCCACAGACGCTCCGCCAGATGAGTTACAATTATGAATAGTATGGCTAAATCAATTACTCCATGTATGTATTGGCTGCAATTTTAACACTCTATACATTCTTTAAGTCGTTTTTAGCCTTCAAGCTTTCAGACTGCTGCTCAGAAAATAAGCGACGTGAAGATGCCACATTAGCCTCTGGTAGATTGTAATGGGCTCCAACATTTTATAGACCAAATGAATCAAGATAATAATTTATCTGCAGCCCTAATAAATGTACATTAAGCCAATTTGCCTTTAAGAAGACACATCGTTGGTACGTGTTGCATTTTAAAGCAGCCGAGTGAAGAGAAGGAATGTTGACAAAGGTTTTATTTTTAAGTTTCTCCGAGGATGAAAAATGCCATTCACCAGGTGCTCTTCAGTTAGTGACCTTACTTCAGGAAGAAAATAGCTTCTCACAACTGAAAACCACTAAAACACTTCATCCTCATAGACTCCTCTCTGTGTGACGGGCAGCGACTGTGACACCAGGGTTAATACCGATGTGTCAACACTCCATAATGTATGTGAGATGTTGGGAGAGGAGGCGTCTTATTGACATAACTGGATATGCTGGATTGTAATAACAGACATTACACAGTCGTAGCAAACCCATGGCAGGTTTAAAGCTATGATTTAAACCTGCCGTGGGACCTCCATCGTCTTCTCGATGCATACCAATGTGGGATCTGTCTGCAGCGGGACCGGATTCTTGGTATCTGATTAGTCCTTGTCGTTTTGACCAATCAGGTTTGAGCTTGCAGGTGAAACACAAAGTCAACAGCAGCTGGATGTCCAGCTGGAGCGAGTTCAGGCAACTCTCTCTGCTGACTCCAGGGAAGTTTCAGCAGCATGTTTGACTGGTTCATACATGTTCGGGGGTAGCTGTTCCACCCATACGTACAGGTGTATGAACATGCATATGAACAGCCGCAGGTAACCTGACTGTTCATGTCTCCTCCAGACGGCTCGATTTGGCTCTTTGCTGACAGCGTTTCTCATGTCTGCTTCAATGCTTTTGGAGATTTGTGGTATTTTTTACAACAGTTGACCTTGACTTGCCCTTGCTTTTGTCCAGCTCTCATGTCCTCATTCCTTTTAAATCCAAATGCTGCCAGACGCCTGCCTTCAGGGCTGACGGTGCTTTTTTGGAGCAGCTTCTGTGAGACTGACACAGAAGCAGAATTTGATTTGCTGCTTTAAAATACATATATTCATAAGCAGATAGAGATTAGATGAGACTCCCAGCTCCATTCTCTCTCATCAAACTATAAACAACGAGCGTTTCACAATGACCGTTATCTTGATATCCGCTGGCAACCACGCTAAATATGGGCCGTTGTCCCCAGAGGCTAAATCGCCAGCAGACGGATTCTGAGGTTGCATCAAACAGAATGGAGGGGTTTCCAGCGAGGATGGCAGTGCAGCAGCCGCGTGGACATGTTGAGTCCACAGCTGGACAGTCGCTGCTTGATTTCTCATCCCTCATATTAACAAGCTATAAAGCAGCTTATTGGACTTTAGTCAGCTTGGCAAAAGGTTTTGACAGACTAGGGAGTTTCACACAAATATACAGTTTCAGTGTCAAAAATATGACTTGAATATGTTATATTTACTATAGTCCCATAGCAATGCATACTCAATACCCGACAAAGATGTCCAGTCATCAATATATACATTTCTTTTTACATATATTATAAATGTTTTACTTATCTCACATATATTCTTTGTGTTTCATAAGGTGTTATTGTGTTTTGGCAACACACATCAAATGTCATGCCAATAAAACCTAATAAATTGAGTTTAAATTGTTTCCCAGCAGACGGATAGTGTTTTCCTGCATTGCTGAGAGGGGAAATAAAAGCAACCTCTGCCATTGAGATAACCAGAGGGGAAACGAAACCTCCAGCACTTTCACTGTCGTTGGGAAACCAAACAATAAGACATCTCTGATGTATGACGGCGTATAACTATTAAAACACAGGCAGGTATTTAACTCATACACTGGCTCTTAATCAGGTTATTAATGAACGGAAGAGAGGCGATAACCTCGCTGAGTCGACGTTTCATTACGCAGCGCGCGCGCGCGTGGGTGTGTGTTGTGTGTGTGTGTGTGTGTGTGTGTGTGTGTGTTGTGCGTGTGTGTGTGTGTGTGTGTGTGTGTGTGTGTGTGTGTGTGTGTGTTGTGTGTGTGTGTGTGTGTGTGTGTGTGTGTGTGTGTGTGTGTGTGTGTGTGTGTGTGTGTGTGCATGTGCGTGTGAGTGCGTGTTGTGCAGGCGCTGTAATGGCGGGAGGGACCCCAATGTATATCCTGCTGCTTGATGTTAGTGGTACACATGCTGGTATTTGGAAGAGAGGCTAAAAATAAGGTAGACCTGTGAGAGGGTTCACACACACACACACACACACACACACACACACACACACAAAGGAGAGAAGACATCACAGCACCTGCAACCATAGGCAGAAATGATATTTCACATAATTCATACTCGTGCATACATAAACATCAAAGCGTGCTGTGATCCGATGCATTAAAACGGGAACACACACACGCACACACACACACACACACACACCACACACACACACACACACACACACACACACACACACTCACTGACACACACACACTCACTGACACACACACAGTGGGACATGGAAAGATAAAACATGTCCAAGACGCACGTGTTGGCAGAATCGCTGAAGTACAGAAATTCATGTGCACAGTGGGAAGTGGAACATTTTTTAAGGATGTAAGAACATCACACACAGAGCGGGGGGGGGGGGGGGGGGGTGGGCGCCGCGTTGAACACGTGAAGTGTGTTTAATGTAAGTGAGAATGAAACGTGGAATCAAAGGACAGAAGCTTCTAATGTGTACTGTTAATGTGTACATGAAACACTGTGTGTGCGTGTGTGTGTGTGTGTGTGATTGCAGGGCAGGTCCGGTTTAGTTCATTTCCACCTCGTCTACCTCAAGCTCTCCGTCCCCTGTTGAGCCAATCAGTGTCCTCCGAGCCAACCTGCGTCTCCCGCGGCGCCCTGAGAGCCGAGCTCAGAGACATGCCGGTCGACACACACACACACACACACACACACACACACGCACATAGAAATGCAGAAATCAGATGGATGCTGGAGTCTCCCTGTTGCTCTCTCCTGAGGATGGAGAGTAATGATGAAAGAGTAGTTAAAGGCATAATGTGGAGGTGCTCCCATTTAGTGGCGCCGCCATCATCAAACGCAGGAGCCGGCCAATCGTAGGCCCTCCACATACAGTCCAGGTCGACGGTACGACCTCTGGCTGCCACATTGGAGCTGGTCTTCCTTTCAGAGTCGGCTGTAGAGCTGCCGAGCTGCCGAGCTGCCGTCGCCGGCTCGGGGACTCATTTGCCACCTGCTGGAACATTACATGCCAAATTAGAAAGCCTGCTGTCTCATCAGAAGCCTGGAAGTGGGACGTTTTGTTTTGGAAAAGAAAGAAAAGTTGGGGATGATTACAGGCAATCAGAGCCCCCATAGCTGTTACTTTTTCAGGGCACGGGCCACGCATTAAAATCTTAGAGCGATAATTCCTCTTTTTTTATTGTGTGAAATAGGAAATATTGTTTGGCCTGGGGTAGAGTTGGATAACTGTGCTGCACAATTTGGAATGCATGAAAACATCATTACTGTTTAGTGCAAAACAAAGTGGAAACTGGAGCAAAATGAAACATGTAAAAGAAAAATTGATTATCCAGCACTCAAAACTGTAATATGAACCTGGGGAATATAGTCGCACAGAAACCAGGGTTGACCTGAAAAAGCCACAGCGACAGCCGCATTAGTGACCGCTGTGATTCTCATCACCTCCTCGCGGGAGAAGGCACATTTCATTTCTTCCCTTCTATTGGAAAAGCGTCAGGTGTGATTGATTCCATTGGAAGATACACCTTGATAATATTGATCAGCTGCCCTGCCTCGGGCAATATTTGCCTCCACTAACGGTGAGATGAAATCTGCTGCAAAGAGCTCCAGCTCAGTTTGATCCCAGGCGAGTCCAGTTTTTAGTTTTTGAGGAAGAAGAACAAGAAGCAACAGATTTGACAACATGGACCCTTCAGGGACTCAAAGGGGAGGTCCCACATTATAGATTTTTTTATTTTAATATGCTAACAGATATTCATGTCTAGATGGATGTGTGGGTGTTATTTCTTGGTAAAACTTCACTCTTGATGTTGAGTCTCCTTCCCGCGGTTGCTAAGGTGCTATTATAGATTATAGGTTAAGAGGAGGGAGCATATTCATTATGCATGGGACATTCATGCAAATGAGATTTAAATATAGCAGCTGTTGGTGAAAAAAGACGACCTTCGGTTCAAAGGCGGCCTCGTCAGGCGAGAGGGCCTTGAAGTAACCGCCGCTGACCACGTCACCGAGGATACACATCCTCATCCCCGTTATTACAGCCCGTCCAATCCGCAGACGGCAGCGGGAAAACAATTCACAATATGTCAGGCTATTCTTAGCTTTTTAGCTCTCACTTTTTATGAGATGTGATGAAATATAGCAGATCGTGATATGAAAAAGGCTTGATCTGTGCGAATCCAAAAGGCAGGATAGCTCATGCACAGTGAAGCTTGTGAAATGAATTTGGAAGGGAAAACGAGGTACTTGAGTGGAGAAGAGCTGATTAATGGCAGGGAACAAGTGTGATTGATTATACGATGGAGTTAATCTTTTATTTCCCTCTCACACTCTCCCGCCTCCCCTTTTTTATATTAAAGCCCCCCTTCATTGACCTCAACACCCCTGTGAAGTTCCGAGAACCACACCACTCAGAATCAACGTGGATCAACGTGTCGGTGAGAAATGCACAGCTGTGTCTTCTCCAGAAACTCGGTGTTTCCCGTTATGCACCACAAACCGGGGCGAGCCGGAAAAGATTGTCTTGAGAGAAAGTGCTGCGTTCGAGAAGCACTTCTTTTTAAAACCGGGGAAATGTTTGTGCAGTGTCTCCAAATTACAAGCGGTTTGTTTTTTTGCTTGAAACTCCAAATGAAAAACGGAACAGAAATGGTTTTGTAAAACCACACCGCTCTTGAGCAGACAGAAGAAGTGTTGAAACATTAGTATTGGTTAGTCTTGAGTCTACCTCCGGCAAAATATATGTTGATTTGCTTTATTGATCGGCAGCCAAGGTCTTGCTGCGTCACCTATTTGAGCGCTTATACTCCAATGTCAGGTTGGATAATATAATGAAGTGCTGAGTCGGCAGATAAAGCTCCCCATGATTTCCCAACAGATGTTATTTGAAGATATTGTGGTTTTCCAATCATGAATTCTTTCTGACGTGGACTCTTAGTCGCCACCAGGAGCCCGGACGTGGCTCCACATACTGAACGGGAGGGCAATGCCTGTTATTCAGTTAGTGTTGTCCGTTTGGTGCCACCTGTGTTAAACAGACTCTGGTTACCCGTCTTAGTGCAGGTCTGTGAGCTGGCCCCGGCTGTAATTATATTTAATACAGCACATGTGTGATGATGCTCCTCACATGGAAACAACAAGTCAGGCAGAGAATGATGAGCTGTCGCTCCGCAGGTAGAGGCCACACTGATTGGCTGGTGCGGAGGCGGCGAGCGTCGGCAGGAGAGTCAGTCTGACGCCTCCGGAGGCGGCGAGCGTCGGCAGGAGAGTCAGTCTGACGCCTCCGGAGACGCCTCCGGAGCTGCCGAGCTGCAGCGCTGGCACTCGTCTGCCTCCCCCGACATCTCGTCTGCCTCCCCCCGACATCTCGTCTGCCTCCCCCGACATCTCGTCTGCCTCCCCCGACATCTCGTCTGCCTCCCCCCAACATCTCGTCTGCCTCCCCCGACATCTCGTCTGCCTCCCCCCGACATCTCGTCTGCCTCCCCCGACATCTCGTCTGCCTCCCCCGACATCTCGTCTGCCTCCCCCCGACATCTCGTCTGCCTCCCCCCGACATCTCACTGCCTCCCCCCGACATCCCTGCCTCCCCTCCCCCCGACATCTCGCTCTGCCTCCCCCCGACATCTCGTCTGCCTCCCCCGACATCTCGTCTGCCTCCCCCCACATCTCGTCTGCCTCCCCCCCGACATCTCGTCTGCCTCCTCCCGACATCTCGCCTGCCTCCCCCGACATCTCGTCTGCCTCCCCCCGACATCTCGTCTGCCTCCCCCGACATCTCGCCTGCCTCCCCCCAACATCTCGTCTGCCTCCCCCCAACATCTCAACTGCCTCCCCCTG
This sequence comes from Chelidonichthys spinosus, assembly GCA_029853015.1. NCBI lineage: Eukaryota > Metazoa > Chordata > Actinopteri > Perciformes > Triglidae > Chelidonichthys > Chelidonichthys spinosus. The sequence continues at coordinate 268,060 of CM056834.1, read as the reverse complement.
ACATCTCGCCTGCCTCCCCCCAACATCTCGTCTGCCTCCCCCCGACATCTCGTCTGCCTCCCCCTCCCCGACAACTCCCCTGCCTCCTCCTCCCCCCGACAACTCGCCTGCCTCCCCCTCCCCCCGACATCTCGTCTGCCTCCCCCGACATCTCGTCTGCCTCCCCCCGACATCTCGTCTGCCTCCTCCGACATCTCGTCTGCCTCCCCCTCCCCCGACAACTCCCCTGCCTCCTCCTCCCCCCGACAACTCGCCTGCCTCCCCCGACATCTCGTCTGCCTCCCGACATCTCGTCTGCCTCCCCCGACATCTCGTCTGCCTCCCCCCGACATCTCATCTGCCTCCCCCCGACATCTCGTCTGCCTCCCCCCGACATCTCGTCTGCCTCCCCGACATCTCGCCTGCCTCCCCCCCCCAACATCTCGTCTGCCTCCCCCCAACATCTCAACTGCCTCCCCCTGACATCTCGCCTGCCTCCCCCTCCCCACGACATCTCGTCTGCCTCCCCCCGACATCTCGCCTGCCTCCCCCTCCCCCCAACATCTCGCCTGCCTCCCCCTCCCCCCGACATCTCGTCTGCCTCCCCCTCCCCCGACATCTCGTCTGCCTCCCCCGACATCTCGTCTGCCTCCCCCCGACATCTCGTCTGCCTCCTCCGACATCTCGCCTCCCTCCCCCCGACATCTCGTCTGCCTCCCCCCGACATCTCGTCTGCCTCCCCCCGACATCTCGTCTACCTCCCCCGACATCTTGCCTGCCTCCCCCTCCCCCCGACAACTCGCCTGCCTCCCCCTCCCCCCAACATCTCGCCTGCCTCCCCCTCCCCACGACATCTCGCTGCCTCCCCCCCCCACATCTCTGCCTCCCCCCCATCTCGTCCCTCCCCCCGACATCTCGCCTGCCTCCCCCCCTCCCCCCGACATCTCGTCTGCCTCCCCCCGACATCTCGTCCTGCCTCCCCCTCCCCGACATCTCGTCTGCCTCCCCCGACATCTTGCTGCCTCCCCCTCCCCCCCCGACATCTCGCCTGCCCCCCTCCCCCCGACAACTCGTCTGCCTCCCCCCCCCAACATCTCGTCTGCCTCCCCCGACATCCCTGCCTCCCCCCGACATCTCGCTGCCTCCCCGACACTCGCCTCCTCCCCCCAACATCTCGTCTGCCTCCCCCCGACATCTCGTCTGCCTCCCCCCGACATCTCGTCTACCTCCCCCGACATCTTGCCTGCCTCCCCCTCCCCCCGACAACTCGCCTGCCCCCCCCTCCCCCCAACATCTCGCCTGCCTCCCCCTCCCCCCGACATCTCGTCTGCCTCCCCCGACATCTTGCCTGCCTCCCCCTCCCCCCGACAACTCGCCTGCCTCCCCCTCCCCCCAACATCTCGCCTGCCTCCCCCTCCCCCCAACATCTCGTCTGCCTCCCCCCCCAACATCTTGCCTCCTACCCCTCCCCCGACATCTCGCCTGCCTCCCCCTCGCCCCAACATCTCGCTGCCTCCCCCTCCCCCCAACATCTCGTCCTGCCTCCCCCCTCCCCCCCCGACATCTCGTCTGCCTCCCCCCGACATCTCGTCTGCCTCCCCCGACATCTCGTCTGCCTCCTCCCGACATCTTGCCTGCCTGCAGTCAGAGTCAAAGGGGGCGGGGCTTGCATCATGGCAGGAGACTTTTCAAGTTTTTTTGCTTGTAAAAACCAGCATTCATTGAAATAGCTTCAGTGCGGTAGGCAAATAAATATGACAAAGCGCAGGGGAACAAAGCGGTGAAAGGATTGCAGAGGTAACATTAATGGAAAAAGCAAATAATAAAAGGCAAAAGGCTCTAAAGCAGCACACTTCAAAAGTAATGGACCACAAAAGCCAAATGACAAAAAAACTGCTGAACTGGGGTAGAGGAAACGAAATGACAACAAAGCTAACCAAGAAGAAATTACAGGGGTATTTTCATGTATTTAACAATGTTGGGGAAGAAAAAGGAAAAACATCAACACATCTCATTTCCTGGATCACATTTCTATTTTATACAAACAGCGTTTTTTTCATGCATTATCCATGAGTGGGTTAAAGCAGCAGTGTGATTCTTGCTTGAGAGGTGCATCAATAAGAGAACGTGGCAATGGATCGCCACCTTACCTTGTGGGAATTGAACCCGCGGACTCTCTGTTGAAGTTAGAGCCTCTCAACGTTTATCCTCTCTTACTTGAGTTTACAAGCTGATAACGGTGCTTGTTTTATATAAAAACAACAACAACAACAGGAAATGACAGTCAATATAATCTTTTGTACCAGTCAGGGCTGAACGAAGAAATCGTATTGGTTTCTTGCCGAGCACTTTGTTTCAAAGTACTTATCTTTAAACTCCCTGCCAGTTATCAAAGTCATTGCCTGAAAATGAATAATTGAAAAAAGAGGGAAGCTTTTTCCCTCCTGAATAAAAGGAACACGCTGCATTTACATTGATGGATTGCAGCTGCAGATTGACACGATTGTCTGTCAGCAGGATATTTGATGGAGTTCTAAATTCATAGTATTCCTGGGAGACTTTTAAATCACAAGCATGCACACTCCTCCATATATATATATATATATATATATATATGAGAATAGTTTAAAAATGCGCCTTGCTGAATGACAGTGTAGGTGGGTGAAAAGCTAACAAAAGTGGTTGATCTAAACAAGAAAACTGTGTTTTTCCTTACATGTTGATTTTCTTTTTCTGCCGTGTTCATCTTTTTGAAGTTGGCCTTCTTCCAACGGGGGTCCGAAGTTTGCGGTGGGCATTTAAAGAGGTTTTCTTGGCTGCCGGCAACCCTTGCTGAATTATAGAGACGGTTAAGTCTGTTTGAAAGTCGGCGATGGACGCTCCCACACTGCTTCTGAAGCCGTTCTATGACAGGTAATCACTAGTATGCGTTTCCATTGGGGTTACCGATCACAGCAGAAAAGGCCGTAAAGCCCCTGATGTGTGTGCACTGTGAAGCCCGGGGGGGTGAGAAGGGTGAATAAGATGGAGGGATGGAAGTGTTGGAGGTGGTGTGATAATGAAAGGGTGGAGGAGGGGGGGGGGGTCTGAAAACTCATATGGAGATGTGGAGAGATTGGACGGGAGGGCGAGAGACTGGAAGAATGACAAGCGTGGGGGCCAATCAATAAGATCCTGACAGGCAGATGGCAAATTGGAGAGTGGCATGACACTGAGACAAATTGACACAATCAGATCTACGAAGATGAACAGTCGTTTGAGTGTGTGTGTGTGTGTGTGTGTGTGTGTGTGTGTGTGTGTGTGTGTGTGTGTGTGTGTGTGTGTGTGTGTGTGTGTGTGTGTGTGTGTGTGTGTGGTGTGATTTACAGAAGACAAATAGCCAAATCTCCACACACATGCATGGAGAAAGAGAGCGGGGGAGGGAGAGAGGAGGGGGGTGATGATTTTGAGAAATGGCAATGGAAAGTGAAAAAAAAAGATTCCAGCACGGAAGGAAGAGTGAAAGCGAAGGTGTGTGTGTGTGTGTGTGTGTGTGTGTGTGTGTTGAGAAGTGCACAGACCATAACCTTAAATCTGTCAGTGTTGGTTGGGGGGGTAATATTCTATCCCGACGTCCTTGTGTCACTCACACATTCTCTCTCTCTCTCTCTCTCTCTCTCTCTCTCTCTATCACAGGCCTCACACCAAACCACTCTTTGCAATTGCGCATTAATTTTTCAGTGTCAATCTGGCGTGTGCCCTTAGCCCTGCTATCTGCTCCACTCAGCCTTTTTCTCATTTCTTTGCCACTTTTCTCACTTCCTGTATTTTCCTTCTCGCTCTCTGTTTCTTCCCCTCCGATTTGTTTTGTTGCTGTTGCTGGGTGCCATTTGGTGACTGTGTGTGTGTGTGTGTGTGTGTGTGAGGACCTATTTGTACCCATTCAGCTTGAGTTTATTCAGTCAGCACCATTTGTCTCTTTTTGTTTGTTTGTGAGCGAGAGATAGATAAATATAATTAGACAAATGAAATAGCGTCTTCCCTGTTTTATCTCTCTTTGCTCTTCTTCTGTTGGGCATAATCCATCTCTGGCTCCTTCTCTCCGTTGCCCCCTTTACCCTTCCCTGTCTTCTCCCTCCTCCTCCTTCTCCTCCTCCACCTCCTCCTCCCCTCCATCCCTTGCCTGAACGTATTTTCATTTGTGCTGTGAAAGTCGCTGTTTGAATAGGCATATTTGTCCTGGTTAATAGCATACCTCCTTGCTCACTATGTGATTTAGCTCCTTGGCCTTATCTCGAGCAAACACAACCACTTCTCTGTATATCTGGGGGCTTCTCTCTCTCTCTCTCTCTCTCTCTCTCTCTCTCTCTCTCTCCCTCCCTCCTCCAGTGTGGCTCTCTCTTGGCTCATGGCTTCAAGGAACTACCATGTGTTTTGTATGACCAGATAAGTGCAGCGTTCCGCCGTTACACCAGTGTGGCTGCTTTTAATCTGATCTAATGAACCGCCGGGTGGCTGAATGCACAGATGAATGCATCTCTTTTACGGTGGAAAACCCTGCAGCTCTACTGTTTGATTCCCATGTTTGTGAATGAATAAGCTTACTTTAATTGATCTGATTAAGTGATATGATTTTAGTCATGCCTCTTAGGTGATATGAAATGCTGTTCTCTGGGGGGGGGGCTGTAGCCTTCTAGTAGAATTGGAGAGTGGAAACAAATGCAGCTCTCCTTCTCAACTTAAGTATGCCACTTCTTTTCTGAACAGCTATGAGCATAAATTACTGCAAGTGACATCAAAGTGTTAGAATTTTTCCAATAATGCCTGAATAAAAATAAAAATTCAACACTTTGCCTGCAAACAAACGATCCATTTCTTCGGTCTTAACGACCTTCTGATAATCTCTGACGGGATGTCGTGGCTTCGCCCGTCTCTTTATCTACCACAGCGCTGATTACTGCGTTTGACAGTAAAGTGTTTTCATCTTAAATGTCAGAGATTTTTTTCTTTTTATTCCGAAACAGGAAACTCTTTCTGCGTCACAAATATCACAGAGGAAAACACGGAGCCGATCCCCCCAGGAGAGGGACGCTTCCCAAAAAACCCAATTACATTGTCCTTTCAAACCAGCCGCGGCGTGCATCTGCAGCTACTGGAGGAACAACCACACTGTTGTTCTGGAAGAACTACCGCAGTTTCTCTCCCTCTCTGCTCTCACGGGGTTTCATGAACTAGAAAGAAGGAACATTCATGTGGAGCCTTTTTATTTTTACTTTTGTTGTTGTTGTTCAACATTTCCCAAACACAAACACCTGACCTTCGGCCCGCCTCCAGCTCCAACACCTATGTGCTCACTGCCGATCCACGTTTGAGGCACAGCTGTCTGTGAAGGTTGCCGCGGAGACGCCAGATAAAGCACACATACAATGCAACTCATGCACACGCAGGCAATGCAACTCTCATGCACACGCAGGCAATGCAACTCTCATGCAGACAATGCAACTCTCATGCAGACAATACAAGTCTCATGCACACACAGACAATGCAACTCATGCACATGCAGGTAATGCAACTCTCATGCAGACAATGCAACTCTCATGCAGACAATACAAGTCTCATGCACACACAGACAATGCAACTCATGCACATGCAGGTAATGCAACTCTCATGCAGACAATGCAACTCTCATGCAGACAATGCAACTCTCATGCACAGACAATGCAACTCTCATGCACAGGCAATGCAACTCTCATGCACACACAGGCAATGCAACTCATGCACATGCAGGTAATGCAACTCTCATGCACAGGCAATACAACTCTCATGCACACACAGACAATGCAACTCTCATGCACAGGCAATGCAACTCTCATGCACACACAGGCAATGCAACTCATGCACATGCAGGTAATGCAACTCTCATGCACAGGCAATACAACTCTCATGCACACACAGACAATGCAACTCTCATGCACAGGCAATGCAACTCTCATGCACACGCAGGCAATGCAACTCTCATGCACAGGCAATGAAACTCTCATGCACAGACAATGCAACTTTCATGCAGACAATGCAACTCTCATGCACAGGCAATGCAACTCTCATGCACACACAGGCAATGCAACTCTCATGCACACACAGACAATGCAACTCTCATGCACAGGCAATGCAACTCTCATGCACAGACAATGCAACTCTCATGCACACAGACAATGCAACTCTCATGCACACACAGACAATGCAACTCTCATGCACACAGGCAATGCAACTCTCATGCACACACAGACAATGCAACTCTCATGCACACACAGACAATGCAACTCTCATGCACAGACAATGCAACTCTCATGCACAGACAATGCAACTCTCATGCACAGACAATGCAACTCTCATGCACAGACAATGCAACTCTCATGCACAGACAATGCAACTCTCATCCACAGACAATGCAACTCTCATCCACAGACAATGCAACTCTCATCCACAGGCAATGCAACTCTCATGCACACACAGGCAATGCAACTCTCATGCACACACAGACAATGCAACTCTCATGCACAGACAATGCAACTCTCATGCACAGACAATGCAACTCTCATGCACAGACAATGCAACTCTCATGCACAGGCAATGCAACTCTCATGCACAGACAATGCAACTCTCATGCACAGGCAATGCAACTCTCATGCACAGACAATGCAACTCTCATCCACAGGCAATGCAACTCTCATGCACACACAGATTCAGGAAATGCACAATGAAACGCTTCTCCTTGTGGAGTTCTCATAGATTGGACTGATTGATGAGCCTGGAGCTGTGTTGTCTGTCTGGTCCATGTTAGAGCATCATTGTAACATCAGGAATGGGACCAGACCCCCCGTTAGCCCAGTTGGTATGATCCTGGTTTGTTTTGTGTGCATTTAAAGACATTTAGTCTTTTTTTTAAATGAAGCTGTTAAAGGTTGTATCAGCGATTATGGGCCGAAACATAAATGATCACATTCATCTGTTTTTACCTCACGATCCGCTAGCTGCCCGCCCCATAAGCAGGCCGTCAAAAAAACGCGTCTCTCTAGGCTGCCTAGGCTCCGAGATCGCACACAAAAACAAATGGTACTACCAACACCTCAAAAGCACAATAAACAGTGTTCCAACCAATCACAGACAAGGGCTGAGTGGCATGTTCATGAAAATGCGCGTCCATGATCATTTTCAAAACACGGGAGGGAGGGGCTAGCTGGCTCTGTTTGTTTTGGATCTCGCAACGGAAGTGAACCAGAATCACTGATACAACCTTTAAGAGGAGTTCTTCAACTAAAATAGGTTTTCTTTTGTTTTCCTTTGAACCACGGTGGTTTTCAAGTCCTTACTTCATTTTAGAGACGGAAATTGCTTCTTTTAAAAAGTGAAATCAAGCATGCATTGTGTCTAATCGTACAGAAACGGAAGGTGAAATGTCGGTTGGCTTGTAGGCCGTGAGTGACAGTGGGCAGGTTCCAACAGGTCTAGTATGTAGCTGTTTGGAATTAACGCTACAAACCCTAAGCGCTCCGATCTATATGACTATGTCTATCTTTAAATTAACATGTGTAATCATAAAAATTTGCAAATAAAGGCAACTCTAAAAAGCACGGCACATGATGTGTTTCCATAAACAGAAATATATAATCTCCCCCCTGTTAAGAGCTCCCAAACTAATACCTGAACATGAACTATGAATGAGTTTTTAGAGTAATTAATTCTCATCCTTTCCTACTGGACAAAAAAACCCATTAACATCTGGCTTTTGTCTCCGGTGGGAAGGTTACCGTCGGCATTCATCCCCGCGGTCGCAGGTATTTATGTGCCTGATGGGAAACGACACGCTCATGTTCATAAATAAAAACAGGGATTTGGACAGGTATTATAATTCATACAAAATACAAAACATACTATTAACGTGCTCTCGTCAAAGCCAGTCATTTTACCGATTCAATCCTGACAGAAACAACTCGTACAAACCGTCTTGGTTGGTTTTCAACATTCAGCTACTCAGTTTGAGAGTTTGAATGAGAGGTAAATAAATATGTAACAGATGGAATAAAAGAAAAAAACTGATTTCTAACCTTGCTTCCAGTGCCAAACATGATCACCAGAATAAAAAAACAGAGAGGCCAGTGCAACGTTTCCCCGTGCTAATACATAAATCGCATGTGTGTGGTAGTTCAGCTCTTAGATTCCAGCTCAAACCATCCAAGGGTAATTTGTTGCAGTCACTCCAACTTCTCCCAGCACCACTGCTCATTTTCAGATGATACCGAGACCTGCATCTTACTCACGTCATAGAACAGAACAGAACGACTTTATTAGTCCCCATTAACACAGCAGCAGTGGTTCAACAAAAAACACTTTACAACTATAACCTAAATATAAAAACAGATATATACAGTGTATAAATACAGTGCAAACTAAACAATAAACAATATTTAACCATACAAGAAATAAATAATACCTAATACTGTGAAAATAGAGTGAATTTAGTCCAACCCGGCGTTGTCGTCACCGACACAGATGCATCAAAGCAGAAGGATGAGTTGTGATGCGCGTGTGAAATATAACTATAACCACTCGCATGTGAACATGAGGTCAGAGGTCAGAGACGGCGCCCGAGGGTGAAAAGGAAATCAAAAGGATTTGGAAACCTGTTTAGGACGTCAGTCAGCGAATGATTAGTGTGTGTGTGTGCGCGTGTGTGCGTGTGTGTGTGTGTGTGTGTGTGTGTGTGTGTGGTGTGTGTGTGTGAGTGTGTGTGTGAGTGTGTGTGTGTGTGTGTGTGAGTGTGTGTGAATGCGGTTTGTGTTCTTTGTGTGCCAGCCAGAGTTTCAAAAAGCCAAAATGCCACTCCTGCAATCTCAACCGCAGCCGACAAAGAGTTATTCATATCCGCCGGTTTTCCCAAGGACCTGGTGTTTGCATGTTTCCCCGTGCTGCAGGTACACCGTGTGTGTGTGTGTGTGTGTTTGGCATCACGCTGCAGGTACACCGTGTGTGTGTGTCTCTGTGTGTGTGTGTGTGTTCGGCATCGTACTGCAGGTACACCGTGTGTGTGTGTGTTGTGTGTGTGTGTGTGTTTGGCAGCATGCTGCAGGTACACCGTGTGTGTGCGTGCGTGTGTGTGTGTGTGTGTGTGTGTTTGGCAGCATGCTGCAGGTACACCGTGCGTGTGTGTGTGTGTGTGCGTGCGTGCGTGCGTGTGTGTGTGTGTGTGTGTGTGTGTGTGCGTGCGTGTGTGTCTCTGTGTGTGTGTGTGTGTGTTTGGCAGCATGCTGCAGGTACACCGTGTGTGTGTGTGTGTGTGTGCGTGCGTGTGTGTCTGTGTGTGCGTGTGTGTTTGGCAGCATGCTGCAGGTACACCGTGTGTGTGCGTGCGTGTGTGTCTGTGTGTGTGTGTGTGTTTGGCAGCATGCTGCAGGTACACCGTGTGTGTGCGTGCGTGTGTGTGTGTGTGTGTGTGTGTGTTTGGCAGCATGCTGCAGGTACACCGTGTGTGTGCGTGCGTGTGTGTGTGTGTGTGTGTGTGTGTTTGGCAGCATGCTGCAGGTACACCGTGTGTGTGCGTGCGTGTGTGTGTGTGTGTGTGTGTGTGTTTGGCAGCATGCTGCAGGTACACCGTGTGTGTGCGTGCGTGTGTGTGTGTGTGTGTGTGTGTGTTTGGCAGCATGCTGCAGGTACACCGTGTGTGTGCGTGCGTGTGTGTGTGTGTGTGTGTGTGTGTGTTTGGCAGCATGCTGCAGGTACACCGTGTGTGTGCGTGCGTGTGTGCGTGCGTGTGTGTGTGTGTGTGTTTGGCAGCATGCTGCAGGTACACCGTGTGTGTGCGTGTGTGTGTGTGTGTGTGTGTGTGTTTGGCAGCATGCTGCAGGTACACCGTGTGTGTGCGTGCGTGTGTGTGTGTGTGTGTGTTTGGCAGCATGCTGCAGGTACACCGTGTGTGTGCGTGTGTGTGTGTGTGTGTGTGTGTGTGTGTGTGTGTTTGGCAGCATGCTGCAGGTACACCGTGTGTGTGGTGCGTGTGTGTGTGTGTGTGTGTGTGTTTGGCAGCATGCTGCAGGTACACCGTGCATGTGTGCGTGCGTGTGTGTCTCTGTGTGTGTGTGTGTTTGGCTTCATGCTGCCTCACCAGTGTGATTTTTCTCGGGGACAAGGCTGGGTCATGTTTGTACTTGTTAGTTTCAGGAAGCCGGCTGTGAGTGTGTGTGTCTGAGTGTGACTCTGAGTAATTTAGCGTCTGAGCTCCGTCTCTGCTTATTGACGAGGCGTGCGGCGGTTCCTCTGCCGTCGTCTCCTGGAAGTCACTGTCAACCTGTGGCAGAAAAAAGAATTCCCAGCCGTTACCTAATTGAACATAAGTTGAATAACTACAGATGACATTTGCCCTTTTAAAAGCTGCAAAAATACATCCCATATGCGGCATCTACATCATGGAATTATTTAAATATTACAACCATTCGTTTCAGAAGTCGTGCAACGACAACATACAGAAGAATCCAATTAGTGCCACCGTACGTGGCAGAGAGCCACTTTGAGCCCCGAGTGTTTTACTTCTGTCATGCTGTTCATCCTGAATGAATTGATTTTATTGCTGAATTGGACCGCTGAACAAGCTGTAAGCACAACATCGACATATGATTAACTTTAGAATGTCGTCATGGCATGTTAGCAAACAGTTGCATTTTCTTTTTTGGGAGTGTGTCTCTGCCCAGCTGGCGGATCCAAGTCTTGCTGTATATTCACACCTGTTTGAGTTTTCTGTTGGACTCCAGGAACTCCCGAGGAAAGTCTGCAGCTCTTCAGCTGTGTGTTGTTTGGTCGTGGGCGGGGTTAATCACAGCTGCTCTTTTTCTTTTCTGAAACCAGCTAGTTTGAGTCTGGAAGTGAGGTTGATGAGGGCAGAGAGACGGAAGCAAAACAGTGAAGAGCCAAACTGAGCAAATCAAGGAGACAGTTCATAAGGCAGAACTGCAAAGTTCTTCTCTCTGCACGTCCACACAGTTTTTTCATTGTTGAAATAAAACCTTTATTGCAGCTCCAAAATAACAATGAACAATTATGTTTTGCACTTGTATTTGGTTAACTGACACCATCAACTGGAGCTACAACCATTATCACGATTAAGTAAGTCATTCGTCCATGAACAAAAAGAATAATTGGCAAATGCTGATAATTTGTTAATCGGTGGATTAACTCTTCCAAGCAAAAATATATAATGTTCTCACGTCCCCTCTCAAACGTCAGAATTTGTCTTTTCATATGAAGGGTCGCCCATAAAGTTGGAATAATGAGCAAATGAATGAATTTTCCCATGATGATTGGGACACATTGCACCTGTTTAAACGTGATGACGATGCATTTATAAAGGGTTGTCTGACGGTGTTTAATCAGAACCTGAATAGCGCTTTGAGCTTTTGGTCGGACCAAAACAAGGTTGTGATCCCTGTTTTGTGACATTTCATAGAGGAACATGATTCATTGTGAACGTCGGCGGTGAAAGTGTCTCTCCTCACGTCAACACATAAATCTGCAAAACGACGCCACGCTGTCACTCGTGCAGTAAAGGCTAAATGTGTGAAAGTGTGTCCTGACGGTTGTTGTGCATCTGCAGCGTGTGTGTGTGTGTGTTACAAGGAGAGAGTGACGGTCTGGTCGGCTCGGTGCCAGAGATGGAGTGTGTGTCGGGGTGTGAGATGCGTTGTGGACGTATGTTTATTTCTAATGTCAAAGCGTCAGCCGGGATTAGCGTCAGCGAGTTAGGAGTGTTTGTGTCACGGAGGGTGAGTGTGTGTCGCTAAGATGGCTTGGAGTGTCAGTGAAATGTCAAAGTGTTGGGCGAGATTACCCTCTTTATTTAGCTCTTTTTTTAAATGCACGTGAATGGCGAGACATGTTGTTTTTCTTTGTTTTCATTCCTTCCTGGAGTCTGAATGTGGACTTGTTGCATGAACACGTGAGTGTGAGGCGGTGCACCCGTTAACATGCGTGTCCAGCGGCGCTAGTAAATGGCCAGATTAGCACACGCAGCCGTGGTTGTCCCCACTGCTCGACTGCTTCTCCGTCTGGCTGCGTGTCTCTTTGCCTCTCTAATGGCCTTCATGGCTTGTTGGCTGCTCGGATCACAATATCTCTGGGTGCTCGAAAGCCTGAAAATACCTTCAATTGTCTAAATGAAAATGTCCTCGATACAATTTGGTTCAGAGAGCTTCTTTTTCTCTCCCCCTGTGCAGTTTCTTTCTTTGGAGGAGTAACGAAGAGGAAAAAAGGGCTGCAACTGCAATAAACATCGTTTAAATGGCTTTCGCATTTGCACTTAATGTCCCTAAACAATTCCAACTTTGTTTAAATTGCTAAAGTACAGTTTGAAGTTACGAGTTAGATGCATGGAAGTAGGACAGAAACACTACATTACTACTACATTACATTTAGCTGGAATGAATGAGCACCATGTAGTTTGATACCTATAGATAGATGTTTCCTCTCCACAGCTGCACTCCTACCAAGTTCACTCCTTTTACTTTCAGTGCCTTTGACAAATGCACATCCATCCCTTTTACCCAGGAAGCAGTGCATGAGAATCCCTCCAACCTGTAACCTGCATCGGGGTAAAAAGCCCTCCAGGGCTTCCTTTAGACCCCTGGGGCCTGCGGTGACTTCCTGCCCCCTTGGGGGGTCCGTAGGGTAAAAAGGTGTCCTCTGTAGCTCTCTGTGCTTCCAGGCTGTCTCTCTGGCACGCTCCCAGAAACATTACTGCTCGCTCCCGGTTTCCTGTGTGAATATTTAATGAAGGCATGTTAATAGGCCCACTGTAATTACCTCTTCCTCACCCATTTTTCCAGACTGCAGCCGTCCAATGCCAATGTTATTTTTAGATGGCAGTAATGATAACCCTCCACGTCACCAACATCCCCCCGCGCCGCTGATTAGCAGAATCAAACCCTCCCCCGTCTCTGTCTGTCCGTTCACACCCTCCATCATTTATTCTCCTGTCTCCCCCCCACCTCCACTCGTTTTTTCTCTCTCCACATCACCAGCTCATTCTTCTTCTCTGCCCACGCTTTCCTCATCCCTCCTTTTCTCTCTTTCATCTCCTCCTGTGGAAAATGGGATATGAACAAACATTCATTCTGCCTCGCTCTCATTTCTCTTCCTCCTCACCCCTCCTCCCCCTCGTCCCACCTTCATCCTCTCTATGCCCCTCGCTCACCCCCATGTGCTTTTACTCTTCTTCGTATTCACTTTTCCTGCCCTCTTCATTCCTCACACCTCCCTAACTCCTCTTTCTCACTTTGTCACCTCCTTTGTCACGGTCTGTGTTTTTTTCTCTCTCCTTCAGGAAGTTTTAATGGCTGTGTGAATGTGTCACTTTGAGCTATGTCATTTTATCCTCTCCCTCACCCTCCATCTTTCTTGCTCCCCCTTTCTTCTATACTCGATTCCTCCCATCTTTCCATTCTTCTTCCCCTTCCTGTCATCCCTCACCTCCCAGGCTGAACCTCAATATCCGACTGGGCTTTATTAGTATGACATTCATGGCGGCAAAGCCCTCTTTCCCCAGCATGCCCTCCCCTCACCCTCATCTCTCTCTTCCTCTCTGTAGCTGTCTCTCTCTCTTCACCACACCACCACGCTGACAGTGATAGGCAGCCACACACACACACACACACACACACACACACACACCTCCTTTCCAATCTCCGAGGTGATTTTCGGACCCTCTGATCTACTTTTTTTCCATCTCCATCCCCAACTTTTCACTTCACTCACCTCTCTCCACCTTCTCTTTTACTCCATCCCTGCCATCCTTCATCCCACATCGCCTCTCTTTCTGTCACTCATTTCCCTGCTTCTCTTTCTCACTCTCCTTTTCCTCTCAGCGAGCGCTCAGGTTCCATTAGGGCTCGAGTCAAAATAAAGACAGCGCCGTGTAATTCGAAAGGAGGAAGAACACAAAAAGCAAATAAAGACAGATTGAAGGAGTGAAGGAGGAGAGAAGGCTCTGCCGGTAACTGCAGTAGAGCAAAGTACCTTGTTCTTTATTATCTCCTTTAATTCTCTTTTTCTGTGTTTCTCAGCCTCCCCTCTTTTCTCCGTCTCCGTTCCCTTCTCACGTTATCCCGGGAGGGATCCACTTTAGAGGCGTCATGAAAATCAATCACTCCCCCGTCCCGTCTGCACCTCTTTCATCTCCAGACGTGTGGCGGCTGCTTCTTTCAACCTTACTCTTTTGTGCTCTTGCTTGTTCTTTTTGGGGAGGCTCCATCCCATCCTCTTTATAAAAACAAATCACTTGGTCTTTGCTTGGGGGGAGGGGGGGCGATGAAAGAAAGCTACCCCAGTCTGGCCTCCCAACGCGCCCCTTTGCGCACACTTGGCGGCATGCTCTGCATAGTGAGTGGAGTGTGAGGGCCTTAATTCGGGTTGTTTTGAGGTGTGTCCTTTTTTTAATTCTTGGAGTGGCTGCCTGCTCTGCCGGGCCACTAATCCAATCAGTGTTCCTGTTTAAAAGACTAAATTAACCCCGTCTAACCCTTCAGCCTTCCTGTCTGCCTCAGTCCGCCTGGTTCCCTCAGGCGGGGGAGGGGGGGAGGGAGGGGGGAAGGAGGGGGGAGGAACAGACGTAGAGGGGAGACAAGGCAAGGATTTCAAACCATGTTATCTTGCTGCAGAGAGGTTTCGGAGTAAGTGTGAATGAGTGTGTGTGTGTGTGTGTGTGTGTCTATCCTTCTGAGAACAAGTCTAGACGTTGGGAACGAGGACATCTCGGGACAAGTGAGGATAGTTTGGTCCAAAGTTAAAGTCAGGTCACACATATTACAAAAAAAACAGTGCCATTAAAATGATATGTGAGCTATCTTTGTCTGAGATTTCAGCCTCCACTTCAATCCAGTGGACGTGGTCCATAAAACACTACAATGCCCTGAAATATGAGTAGAATATTTCATATCAGGATCGCTAACCTGCAGCCTGCTTGTTTTAGTTTTAAAGGGAAATACCGGAAAATTGGCATGGGACGATAAGAAATGTCATCAAATTATACCGGAAAAAATAATTGGGATTCACAATATTATCGCACATCGAGAGGAGCCAGTTGAGGTGGCTCGGGCATCTGCATCGGATGCCCCCTGGACGCCTCCCTCGGGAGGTGTTCCAGGCATGCCCCACCGGGAGGAGACCCCGAGGAAGACCCAGGACACGCTGGAGTGACTATGTCACCCGGCTGGCCTGGGAACGCCTTGGGGTCCTCCCGGAGGAGCTAGGGGAAGTGTCCGGGGAGAGGGAAGTCTGGGCGTCCCTGCTCAGGCAGCTGCCCCCGCGACCCGGTATCGGATAAGCGGAAGAAAATGGATGGATGGATGGAATATTATCGTGATAATAATACATTTGAAACTCTGAAAAATGGCAGTAAAACATGCTGGAATCAATTTACCTTAATAAACAAACATTTGTATTACATCACAGATGTCTTAACAATCAGTCAAAAAATCTTAAATAAGTAATCATGAATCATAAGGTCTCCCTACATAAATAAACAATCAATAGATAATAATGAAACAAAAAGAATCAAGATTATCCTGATCATGAAACTTCATAACAATTAACTTTTTACCTCGATACAGGATCAAATCTTATATTGTCCCATCCAATAATTTATAATGCAACAACGCGTTCCTTGTGTTTACTTAAATGAGATTTTACATAGTTGTCCCGCTGAGAGCTGTCCATGGTGCTGACGGTGTGCTCAGTAGGAAAATGCTTGTGTGGATTGTAAATATATCACAATACATTATAAATATATCAAAATACATTATAAATATATCACAATACATTATAAATATATCAAAATACATTATAAATATATCACAATACATTATAAATATATCAAAATACATTATAAATATATCACAATACATTATAAATATATCAAAATACATTATAAATATATCACAATACATTATAAATATATCACAATACATTATAAATATATCAAAATACATTATAAATATATCACAATACATTATAAATATATCAAAATACATTAATAAATATATCACAATACATTATAAATATATCACAATACATTTTGGAAATGGATATTTTTGATCCCAGCCACTTTACAACGTGTCATTCGTTGCCCTCGTTTTCATTCAACGTGGCGTTGGAGCAGACTTTAATTCCAGTCTGAGTGTCGACGCCCGTACGCCAGTTTTGTCTGGCGACTACTCAAGCCCAGTCCAGTGTTGCATTGTGGGTAATGTGAATTGAGTAGAAGGACATGAGGCAACAGAGAGGTGATATCGCTGGTCCGTTGTGGAGACGTGCAGACGTGCAGTGTTTCATTGGATTAGAAACAGTTGGTCAGGTTTATGCAATCAATAGCAAGTTGTCATGAGATTAGAAATAAGATGACAAGATGTTTTTGTGCGTCACTCGATCCCCAAAACACACACAAACACACAATATTTTTTTGTAGACAGCGTGCCAAACCCCCCGGAGCTTTCAATTTATAGCTTTTAATTCTATAATATGTTGCATTTGCCAATCTGACACAAACAAACAAACAAACAAACACACACACACACACAAACAAACACACAAACGTGCCACAGCACTATTCAATTTGTCATTCTAAAATAAACTCAACCCAATATCTGCTTTAGTGTTTCGTAGCTTATCCCCTGCTTTTCACAGGAATCTCCTCCCTCCCTCCCTCCCCCCTCTGTCTCCCCCCTCCGTCGTCAGTCCCAGGAGTCATATCTAAAGTGTCCATTGGGGATTCGGTGCTTCCATTAAGTCATTACACAATCACCCGCGCTCCCTCCCTGGCTTTTCCTTCCCACTCTCTCTCCCCCTCTCTATCTCCCCCTCTCCCCCCTCCCCCTCTCACCTGCCATCCTATTTCTCGCCGTCCGTCACACGCTGTAAGAAAAAGAACAGAGTGATGTATTTATTTCTTGGCTCCATCTTTCTGATTTCCTCACACTCTTTGCTTCAGTTTCTCATCACATCTCTATTCTCATTTCAGTCCGTTTCCATCACTCTCTTTTCCCCTCTCTTCCTCTGATGCCTCTTTGCCCCCCCCCCCCCCCTGCTTCACATGATAATCTCTCCATCTTCACCCCCCCTGGTGTGCAGCTCGCATTAATAACTCTGGATGTTGCATGTAAATCCTGTGCTATTCTCCACAGATTAAGGCAGCGCATCCTCCCAGCCCTGTTTTCTGTTGTCTGTTATAGCTCCAGTGATCCCGCTATGAATTACCCCTCTTTCTGGATGTCTTCCTGCTTTCACCCCCTCCATACCTGCTACTTTGATTTTTGCTGGCTCTTCTCTGTGCCCCCCCCCCTCCTCCATCTGCACTTCCTCCTCCCTTTCAACTAACTTTGTTTCTTGTCGTCTTTTAATCCCCCTCCTCTCCCGCTCGGTTTCTTCTCCTCTTTTAATCCCTCACTCTTCTCTCTCATTCTCGCCGTTTCTCCAGGCTTCCTCTCCGCTTTCCCTTCATCTTCCTGCTAACGCCCCCTCTCCCTAAAACTAAAAAAAACCTCTGAGTGTATTAGAACAGTTTGGTATTTGCTTCCTTGCTCTGTTTTCTCAGAATGAGCCTCCTCTTCATCCCCCTCTTCCTCTTCATTATAACAGTACATGTACTGTAAGCATACACATCTCTATATATAGATTTGTGTGTGTGTGTGTGTGTGTTGTCCCAGATCTGAGCGGGGGCCGCCTGGGGGACCACACCTCGCAGCAGCCTGATTAATTTTAGGGCCCCAACATGAATATTTCAAACTCTGCCTTGTTCCTGTTTACTTAATGACGCGCTAATTCAAATGGCCCCATTGATTAAAAATTCATTTTATTTGTTAGATGCTTGCCTTTTTATTTATTCCTGTCGCTGCCTACACAAACAGACCGAGTGTGAGCGGATTGCGTTCGCGAGGCTTGTTTTTTTCAGAGCGGTAGGCGAGCGGAGGCTTGCAGCTTCACGCTTCTCACGATCCCCTTTGAGTGGGTAACATGCGTGGTGCACGTGTGTGTGTGTGTGTGTGTGTGTGTGTGTGTGTGCCAGTGTTTGCATGGCCTAATTTTGACATTGTTTAGATTCTCCCGTCTTTCCGTCCAGAGGCCTCCGCTATCACAGCAGAACAACTTCCCTCATCACAGGCAGAGAACACAGACACTCGTACGGCTCTAATGCACTCAGACCCCCTTTATTCCATCTTTTCTTCCCATCTCATTTATTCCAATGATTGCTGCTGTTCCATCTTTTTGCCCTTGCCCCCCCTCTCCTCTCAGCTTCTTTCTTTCATCCTGATGAAACAAGCCTCTGTTTATTCCTCATATCTATCGTGGTGTGTTTTTGTCTCTTTGGTCAATGCCAGCCCACAACACTGCTTTCACTCTGAAGGCAGCAGTCATGATGGGAATGATTAACAGCTCACTGTGTGTGTGTGTGTGTGTTGTGTGTGTGTGTGTGTCAAGGCTTTTAGAGGTATTTACGTTCTTTTGGCGAGGCAAGGACGATGCGTCTGAGCAGGTGTGTGTGCATGCTTGGCTCAGATCCTTAGTGACAGCCGATCACTTTCAACACCACGCGAGTCTTCCTTTAAGTCTTCTCCCTTCATCTCCCCACTGACCCCCCGACTCCCCCCCTCCTCTCTGACCCCCCGACTGCCCCCCGACTCTCAGGCGTCCCCCCTCCTCTCTGATCCACCTCTTGTGTGTCGTTCACACTCTCCAGTCTCGCCTGCTCCCTTCTATTCTCCATCCCTTTCTACCTCTTTCACTCTTCCAGATGTTGGGGAAGGAATCTCTATTTCATTTGATTCCCCCCCCCCAGATAATCGTGTCACAAGGCCCTGGCAAGTGAAGTAGAGAAAAAGGAGCGCTTGGAAAATGGAAAACGGAGTCTTTATTCATGTAGTTCTTCCCTTTTGTTCTTTTTATATGCCACTTCTTCTTTGTCTTTTTGCCGGAAGGCCGAGTTTGTCGCTCGTATCTGAGAGCGTGAGAGACGGCACAGAACAGCAAGGGAGAGCGAGTCAGAAAAGTGATTTCTTTTATTTTGAAAGGTTGTCGGGCCATACCAAAGTCAGAGAGGAGAGGGGGATGAGAGGAAGAACGCGGTGGTGTCAAATCTGTTTATCTCCTTAAAGAAGGCGACAGTGGTTTACCAGCTAACAAGCCTTCCTTCCGACTCCCTCGGCCTCTTATTCTGTCTTTCACTCTATTCCTCCCCCTCCTCCCCTTCCTCCCCCAGAGCATGCTTTTAGAAGCGGGCTTGCCAATTTACTGTAACTCTCCATCATCTTTTTCTCTCTTTTCCTCATTTTCCTTTTTCATCTCCCTGCATTTCCTTTCTCAATCAAATATACATGGACTTTTCTTCTTCTTCTTCTTCTTTTAAAAGGCTCTCCCTTTCTCTCTTTCTCCCTTTCTCTCTTTCTGCCCTCCAAACAGTCGCCGTGTTTTCTTCCACCACTGTCACGCCATTTTATCTCTGCATTTCAAAAACCGAGGCACTCTGGCTCTGGGGGGAAAAAAAAGAATGTCTCAATTGTACACATGATGTCGGAGTTATTCATGTACTTGAGCTTGTGTGTGTGTGTGTGTGTGTGTGTAGGCCTTCCATTTTCATGAAGAGCTCGCATGGCCTTAGGCGTTCTCTCAGAATCACACAATTCATATTGTCTGTGCGCTGCTATCGGGTTTGACAACACATCAGTCTGTGTGTCTTTGCGTGTGTGTGTGTTTGCTTGTGTGTGTGTGTTTGTGTTTGTGGACATTTCGACATCGCTCATGTGTGGAGGAGGATAAATAATTGATTACCCCGGAAGTATTGCTGCCATTGTCTCCAACATGACGTGTGATGGATGTTGCGCTTGGGGAGTGTGTGTGTGTGTGTGTGTGTGTGTGTGTGTGTGTGTGTGTGTGTGCGTGCGTGCGTGTGTGCGTGTGTGTGTGTGTGTGCTCGCTCACAAAGCGTAATTATCACTGGAAGGTTGCTGCCCTATTGGCAAATGCCAAATGCTTTGTTCTGCCCTGCTCCAGGTTAATTGGCTGATTGAAGTACAAGACTCCTACTAATGCTTTATTGTGCTGTAATGTGTGAGTGTCACTGGGTGTGTGCGTGTGTGTGTGTGATTTGGAGCAGCAACAAAGAGAAGCTGGAGGTGATGGGGTGAATCCTGTTACGTGTGTGCAGACACACTGAATGTTCTCAGAGGAGAATTCCTGTTTGTTACAACTTGGTTTGCCTCCTTTTGTCATCTCTACCAGTTATGAAAACAGTGAAACTTGATCAAGATGGTCAAACAGGTTGTAAACCAGTTGGACGCCACTTTTATGTGGAGGCAAACCCTGAAGGTGACGGAGGTGTGTACATTTGCATATTCAAACCACACAGTTTGGATACAGTCTGAGTTCATCCAGTGAAGGTTATTCTCTTTATTGTGTTCACAGCCTCAGATTGATGTTTCTGACATTTAATGTAATCTCAGTAATCAACTTACATATAACATTGTTATAAACCCTAATTATCCCCTAAAACCCTCAAAGGTCCATTTGTACATCAATCTCTCACCCAGTGTTCCTTTTTATTCTTGAAGAAATGTTGTTCCCGCTTGTCTCCATGATGAACAAAGAATCCAAAACCAGAGAAAAGTCTAGGTGTAACAAAAAGAATATTATTAGAGTCTAATACATCCTGTCGTATGCTCGCTACCCAAACACACACATTTCCACTAAAACCATTCTAAGCTCCCAAGAAGAGTCACGTGCACATGAGAAAAGTTTTTCTCCTTTTAACAATACGGTCCAAGATGAGAGACTGCAGCCAGACTCGGATACGTGAGGCTCTGAGGGACCTTTATTTAAGAGTCCTGTTTCTGACCTGATTATTGCAAACACAAAAATCTAAGTTATGCACAAAAGGAACGTATGAAATGTTCTGGACTTGTGTGTACATGTGTGTGTGTGTGTGTGTGTGTGTGTGTGTAAGACTTCCCAAGAGAGACCAAAAACTGGCCTTTCAAGTGTGTGTGTGTGTGTGTGTGTGTGTGTGTGTAAGCCTGTGGATCAGAGTGCTGGTTAAATGAGAGGGGTAATTCTGTAGCTTTGTCGGAGCGACGAGGGGCCTAACTCAGCATTAGGCCGACTGATCTCCATTTGTTCCACCCGCGGAGAGCGAGAGAGAGAGTGAGAGAGAGGGAAAGTGCGAGACGGCGTGATGACTAAAATAACCATCCGGGGGTTTGGCATGGGGGCAGAAAGGTTGGACGGGAAGAGAGATGATGGAGGGAGCCGGAGAGAGAAAACAGAGCAAAAGACCGACGGCAGCTAAATTAGTAAAAATGTTGTTTCCGGGTGAAAACGACCAACCGCACTCGTGATTTCAGGAGTTGGTGGCAACCTCGGGTCTGCATTCTTTCAAATGACCAGCAGGGGGTGACGTCTCTGGAAGAAAAGGAAGTCTTGATTCATAACCTCAATAAATATTGTAAACATGAGTATGTAGTCTCCATATCTTCAAGTCTTCTTCAGCACAATGTTTATTTTGGAGATTCTGGTCCCATATAGAGTAAAATAGACG
Organism: Chelidonichthys spinosus; assembly: GCA_029853015.1. Lineage (NCBI taxonomy): Eukaryota > Metazoa > Chordata > Actinopteri > Perciformes > Triglidae > Chelidonichthys > Chelidonichthys spinosus. The sequence goes on along the minus strand of CM056834.1, from coordinate 246,480 downwards.
TTAAATCAGCTTCCGCTGGGGGGGCGTGGCTAGCTTATGACTGACATGTGACAGTTTTTTAAGGATCTGGGAGTTGCTCCCAACCTTAATCGTGTTCAGTATTGGTTGCCTTTCTAATGGCTGTTCTATAAAAAACTGGTGGGTTTGAGAAAGAGCCCCATACATGTTTTTAATATGCACTGACCAGGGCAGAATGTTTCAGCCTCCAAACACAAGGCCAGCGTGAGTGCATTTGCTTTAAAAGGTGTGAAATGTTGCGTTTCATCGTGGACAGAGAAACCATGAGAAAGATGATTGCATTTTTAAATAGTGCTGGAACAGAAAAAGCCGGATCGGGGAGCCGAGAACTCCGGAGCTTTTTGTTGGCGGGAATCGTTCCCCTCCTCTTCTTCTCTTTCTCCGCCGTCGCAGTCCTTTGATCTGAGCTCATGCCAAAATTAGATGTGGTTCAGCCCGAACCTTCGTCATCTCTTCTCTCTGTTTCTCACACACGCTGCACAAATCCATGCCTTCACATTCATGCTGCTGTAATCTGGGTTCAGCGTGACGGGTAGAGGCCGGCATGAAAGAGCTGCCACCCGGTCCTCGGGATGAGACCGGCTCACAGGCCCAGACCCGGTCTATCTGCACAAGCAGCAACTGGCAAAGGTCTCAGTGACGCACCCCCCCCCCCCCCCCCCCCCCCACATGTAATTATTACACACTAATGGCCTCACTTACTGCGTCACCAAATTAATTGGGAAAAAAAACCATTTCCTTTGACTCTGTATTAATTAATACATGTTAATTGGAATTGTCAGAAGAATGCATGGAAGATATTATTAAGAAATCAAACGGCATGCATACTAATAATACATAATACAAAGCATAATGACAACACACCAAGGATATCATAGTAAAGATAAACATTTAGGAAAAACAGCCGTCACAAACTGAAGAAATAAGAATAGTCCATCAAAAGGCTCTGACGAAACAAAAGCAGAACATGCTTTTCATATGCAAAAATGCAAGAGATAATAATGGAGGTGGTTTCTTTTGATTGGTCCTCGTCAACGTCGGCTGGCATATTTAATCTCTAAAGATGACACGCTTTGTTTATGATTCACCTTTTTGTATAGGAAATAAACACATTGTTAATATTTGAAATTAAAAGTATTTGGGATTTCAAAGAGCAGAGTGATTTTTCAACGTCAATATATGAAATGAAAGAGAAAAATAATCCAAAGAGCAAAAGTCTTGATCAAATATGTTTTAAAAAATTGGGTAAATCAGCTGGAATATCGATACCAGTTCCATAAGTCTTGATATACACGCACTAGTTGAATGTTTGAATTAAGTTTTCTTGATAATAATAATAATAATAATAATAATGTTGTGGCCTCTGGAGCAGCCACCTGACCTCCACGGTCAACACGTTAATATAACTTCTTTGCAGCCATAATGTGGCTGGAGGAACATTCTCACATAATTACTTATGTAT
>CM056834.1:212500-240000 GCA_029853015.1 Chelidonichthys spinosus | reverse complement strand
CACTCTGAAGTTTCCTTGCAGGATGAATCTGAATTTAAAAAAGAGTCGTTTTAGAGCAGCAGGATCTTCTTTAGTTGGGTTAATTAGTACTTCACTTTTAAGCCATTTCACTTTTGAAAACGTCCGCTATCTCCCACATTAACCGGAGGGAGATATTTATGGATGGATGGATTGGAGAGCATTCCCTTGCTTGGCACCGACTGTCTTTTACTTTATTGCAGCAGTGGAAACAAAAAAACAAAAAACAGCCCAAGTTTGAATTTTTGCCGATTTTTGCCAAATGTATGCGAGAGCAAACAGAGCTCCGTGTGGCCTCCTTCCATGGGATTATACTTGGGTGTTTTGGAGGTTTTTGGTGATCTGGCATGCTCGCTGTAAGTTACACTGGACCAGAGTCTTGATCAGATGCCTAAACTTGTGTCTTTTTTGCTGATTTATGGCATGTTGTTGCTTTCCTCGCCTGCCGACGCCATGGCTGCTTGGCCTTTCACCTCCGAACAACGCCTGCTATTCCTTGTAGTGATGATAAAAGAGCTGTCAGCACACACACACACACACACACACACAGACGTTTCTACATCACACGTACAGACTCACTGTGAGCCGTGATTGTCTTCTGTAGACAATAAGAGCAGAGAGTGACCTCTTGCAGCATCTCCTCGTCTCACACTGTCTCTCTGTAATCCTTCATCTCTCCCCTCTCCTCATCTTCACCTCCTCCTCCTCCTCCTCACTCTCCTCCCGTCTTCCTCTGTTCCTACAGCTGATTTCTTTGTTTGAGCTCTTTCCTTAGCTAATCTCTTTTCTTTCTTCCCGTCTTCTTCCTCCCTCGTTCTCATGTTGGCGTTCAGGCCTTGACCTTGTGTTTTCATTCTCCTTGTTTTACCCGACATGCAGTTTTCTCTCAAACCCCCCCCCCACACACACACACACACACTTTTTATTTGTTACAGTGGCTCGCCCACCCTTTAGTCCTCTCTCTCTCTCTCCTTGTCTCTCGTAGCCCTTCTTAAAAGATGCACCCTTAGCTGTGTGTTTACCTCTCCAATTAAATTAAATGAATCAAAATTAGACTTAATTACTCTTCCTTCACTCGCGGGCATGGAAAATGACTTCACGTTACAAGGGGCATATTTCACTTTGTGTAACAAAATGTCTAAAGGGATAAACACTAATTAAATTGTGTGAGTAAAAGACATTCGGGAAGATGGTCATGCACAAATTAGCGCAGCTCAGCGTGCAACGGAAACCCTTGGTCTGTTCTCATCCGCAGTGAGTGACATAGATGTGGAGGATGTTTAAGCAATTAAGTTGCTGCGAGAAGTTGCTCAGAAGTTGCACCTTAAAGGGCAACACCGGAGCCAAACAAACAGGACATAAAAAAACATAATTGCTTACATTTCCATTTGCAGTTTTATTGTTGTTTTATTTATATCTCATATGCTGCCTCTTACATGTTTTTTGTACTTTTTATCTATTTTTACACTGAGTTGTTACATTCTGTGGTTGAATCTTCAATATTCCCATCATAAATAATTTTTTGATTGACCTGAAGGAATACATAAATATGAGGTTGCCTTTGAATAGTTGAAATATCAAATTTGGTTTTGGTGAGTACTTTGCTTAAAAGAGCTGCAGAGAGGTTTGAGCTTCTTCTTGGCCGGATGCTCTAGAAACAGTAAACGTCCCCCGTCGTGGGCGGCCATCGAGCTGACTTTAACTCCGGCTCACGGCGTTTCCCCGTTTTAAAGCGTATAATGAGTCTGAGTCGTCACTTAACCTTCCACACGCTGCATAGGTGCGTTACGTCCACGTTTACCTGATGTGTATTAGCAGGATAACCTCGCATCGCTCCTGCAGCTTCACTCCCTTCTGTCTCAGCCCTGATAGAGAATGCTGTAAAACTCAACCTTCACACCTTGAGTCGCTGTCAGTCAGTCTGCCGCCTCAGCTTTTTTTCTCAAATTGAACCATTTTTGAATGAATGTCAAACAAACGGAGCCGTGGTGTGTATTAAAACTGGACTTCATGTTTAATGCATCAGTCTCTGATTAATTATCCCCTTCTGAGATTGTGACGCGTCCAACCTGGTTTGGTACCGAGTGACTGTGCTTCTTTTTTTTATATATATTACTGGCCGGGGAAGAAAATCTAAATAAATGGGTTCATATTTACACGAGGGCAGCGGGTTTATTTCTCATCACACTTATAATGTAAAGGATTTACTCTTTTGTTTCTGACATTTCTCCTTCCTCCCCCCCGCCCTCCCCCTCCCTGAATACATGTCCGCTGTCTGTGGTGAGACAGAATTATTTGAAAGATTAATTGTAACCTACTGTACTGTGGTTACTGTCAAAAGCTCCGCTGGACCACACGGGAAGAAGAGCAATATGGGGAGTGAATGCAACAAGGGAGCTGTTAACAGGCTGGGATTGAGAGGGGGGGGGGGGTGGCCTATGACATGGGAGGAGACGGAAGGAATGGAGAGGAGGAGGAGGAGGACCACGACGACAGGAGGTGGAGAAGGAGATGACGGGAACGGCGAGGCAGCGGTTGGGGGCGAGAGTCGGTGCAGAAAATGGAATTGGAGGCTACTGTAGCGTTACTCTATGGAGATGGGGAAATGGAGGTGGATCCAACACTGTGTGTGTGTGAGAGAGAGGCTTAGGCAGTGCATTATATGCTTTTTTTTTGTGATGGGTTTATGGCCCATGTGTGAATGTGCTTGCATGTGTGTCCTGCTGACTGCACTATTTTATCAGCGCTTGATGTCGTCGTACACATCTCAGCATGTGAGCACCCAACGGACCTCTTATTATGTGAGGTCGCTATAAAAAGCACATTAATTAACTACTTCCTGTAAATGATGAAAAGCAAACTCAAGTTTTAAATGAAGAGTCCAAGGCTCAGTTCAAGGCCCTCTTGTTTTTCACATCCAGATGTTTCCATCAGACCTCATTATAGGTAACGGTAACAAATGTGCCTTGCTCTGTGACCAGGCAGCCATTCTCTCCGCGATGGCATTGAGCAACAACTCTCTTTAGCTAATGCCGATAAAAAGTGAGCTAATTCCTCACGGCCCCAAACAAAGGAAGACATCATTCTTATGAAACACACCTTTTAGAGTTGGTGCTCGTCTAGACTTTCTGTCGCAATAACAGTCAGAAATATTTGTACAATCTTGGAAAAAAAGAACTTTTATAGCCTCATAAAATAAGTCATCATTCCACTGTCTTAAAAAATATACTATGAATGGCCTGTTTTCTAGTGCAGACTGGGCTAAAGAGACGCTTACCCATGCTTTAATTTCCAGCAGGTTCCATTACGGTAATGCTCTTTTTCCTCAACTCTCCCCCGAAAACACTTCAGCTCGTTCATCATGCTGCTGGAGTCTGAACAAAAATCAGGGAAAGTGAACACATCACTCCATTTCCCTCTGCTCTGCCTTTCCATGTGTGTCAGAGAATCAAGCTTACTACGGCCATCTCTCAATGGTTTCTCGTCGTTTACCACGCCGACCCTCGGCCTCTCGGGTCATCAGGTGGTCGGCTGCTAACTGGTCCCATGGTGGAGGAGCAGCCTTCAAAAAGAAACCTGTTTTTATCACTTTTCACGTTTGTGACTGAACCTTAAATATGAATAATCTGATATCTTCACTTTCATTTCCTTTTTAGTGTTTCTACTCATTTGATTTGCATTTTAATGTTTGTCTTTTTCTTTTCTTATGTTGTAGTTCATTACGCCAAGCACTTTGAATTGCCTCTGTGTAGGAAATGTTACTGCACAGATACACTTGCACTCTCAATGCAATTAGATCACTTAGTGTTAATTGTTTCAAACTGTAATGGGTCCACATGGGTGCAGTGTATTTGGAATATTTTACAAAAGCCTTCGTAGCCCTTTTCCTCCCCGTCTGTTTTCCTCTTTTTTTTCTGCTGCACTTTGCGGCGGCTCAATAGAAAACAAAAAAACCCACAAAAAGCCCGGTAATGGTACCAGTAATAGCAGCAGCGGCACTAGAATTGATGTCGTTTGCATGCCGTTTAATGCGGCGCACCACTGTAGACGTCGACGTCCTCAAGGATCCTCCCAGCGCTGCACATCAATTACTTTGCTGCTCAATAACTGCTGGCAGACTCAAGTACGACAGTAAATGAGATTCTTACATAATACGACACGGGCCAATAATGACTTTGGAAGCTCCCTGCATGCATTAGGGGGGTTCGGTGGCCAGGTACTACGTTTCCGCACTTAAAATCCAATACTTGCTGCACACAGACCAGCGGATTCTTTAACGAGCTGCGGCACTTATACAGTTATGCAATATTGTGTGCGTGCCATATGCCTCCGTTTTGGCCCACTGATTAGTTTAGGCTTCATCAGCATCATCATCTCATCTTCTGGCTGCCAGCTCCTGAGCACATCACATACTTACATCAGCTAGAGTTTTTTTTACCATTAACTGACCGGTAGTGTAGTGGCTGTGCCAGATGCTTTATCAGGAGGGTGTCCATCCTTTTCAGGACCGATACCTGGGTTCTGGGTACCAGCTGATCTAATAGTAGTGTTTCAATATGACTACTATTTGAATTAGCATCCTGATGCAGCATCCCTAGCAGCATGTAACTCTAATGTAGGGCTGCACAAAAAATCGTTAAAAAATCGCGATCTCGATTCACACTTACACGTGATCTCATTTCTACACACGGCGATTCTGAAGCATTTTATATCTCGAGCTGCATCACAAATGCTCCTATTTCCTTCCGGATTTTTTGAAGCGCCCCCAAACGCAGCACTGCCGCCCCTCAACCTATGGTAAAGCGTCTTTACAACACGTGATTCAGTGGAGGAAGCCGCCTGCAGTTGAGTGTTTGGAAGGAGTGAAGGTACGTGCGGTGTTTCCTTCGCGGCCCATTCATTGCGCCGGGCTCGGACTCGCCGCCTCGGGAACGCTCGCGAAAAACCTTCTAAACTGAATGTTGTCGATCTAAATATAAAGACAGATTCAGCAACTGCATAGCTTATTTAAATGTTAAAATGTTTTCAGAAACACCTTTCGGTGAACTATTTCCGTGAAATAAGAGAAAGTTTCACAAACGAGCCGCCATGTTGGTCTGCGTGAACTCCGGCAGCAGACAGGACAGCTGTGGAGGCGAGTCGTTCCAATCAGGTGCAGCCATGAAGTGTACACGTGATTGTATGAAGGAGAGCGCCTGTCAATCATCCTCTAGTGGCAGCCCACCAAGCGTGCAATACTTAAAAATGTTTTTTTGTTTTTTTACTTTTGTAAAAATTACTTATCTTCCAGTGATAGAACTACTACTATGCCTCTGCCAAAGCAACAAACGTTTTTTGTTTTGTTAAAGTTCATCAGTGCAATAAACATTTTGTGGAAAAAAATTGTGCAAGAGAATCGTGATCTCAATTCTAAGCAAAAAAATCGTGATTCACATTTTTTCCAGAATCGTGCAGCCCTACTCTAATGTATGACCAGATATATTTGACTTAGGTGTGACTCGTCCAACTTGAACACGGTGTTGTGTCCAGATGCAGAGCTCACAAACAGCCCAGATCTGTCGTGAGTAGCTGCAGGTTTACCTGAGTCTCTGCACATCTTCGTCACACAACTTCACTTGTGCATGTCTTCATCTTTCTCACAAACAAAAAGTGTTGAATTTGTACCAGAAGAAGAATAGTCGTTCACAAAAGCTCGTCGCGGAACAGAAAGAAGACGACGGAGCTCCTGCTGTGACAATTTGAGTGACGTCTGGCAAATAGCTATATTTAAAGAAATGTTCTGCTCTGTAGAAATCCATGCGTGGCGGCTCTGCAGCGAAAACATCCAAACATAAGCAATCCAATGCAACGGCTGTGACGCCGTTCACTGAACTCTGTTTTCTGGTGTTGTAGTGTGTTGCATCATATTGGAAGGCGTGATGAATGTATACATTGCAAGCTCAAAAACCTTCGCAAACATGATAGCAATCATTACATTGGATTTCGTGTGTGTGTGTGTGTGTGTGTGTGTTGTCAGTCTGAAGCCACACAGACGGTCAGCAGTTGGTTGATCTTAGCGAGTCACGTTGGTCAGTTTATAAAGCCTTCCAAGCTGTGTGTGGGCGTTTCTGAAATGTGTGCGCTTGAGAACGTGTGAGAGAGTTCAGCGATTAGTCAGTTTTACAACCGTTAGAACATAATGATTTAAATGAGTGCATCAAGTGTTCCTACTGGGAAGTTGATTTAACTAAAATCAACTTCCCAGCGGCCTTTGAAATGTGCATATGGGGGGGGGGTCATTGTGCATCTGTCAGTCTTCCTGACAAGACAGTCAGACGGAGAAGCGAAGGAGGGAGGAGTTTGGAGAAAAGCACCGATAAGGCAGTTTGAATTAGAGAATTGTTTCAGGAAACAGTGTGTGTTCTTTAAGTTTGACCTCGTACTGATCGCCATGACAACCAACATGCTCGGACGCATCTTTTGACAGCTACCGTGCTCAAAGAGAGACTGAATGAAAGTAAAAAAAAGAATACAATGTGTGGAGAAAAAAAAAATCATTGTCGTCATGAATAATGGGACAAAACAACACACACACACACACACACACACACACACACCCAGCCAGACAGGAGTCAAACATCCCTTTTAGAGATGGTTTCATTCACACAAAGGCAGTAATGAGCTCTTCAAGCCTTTGCCTACACAGGCTGGCTCTCCCATGTGTATTCACCCAACTCAAACATTAACAGGCTAAGAGATTGAGTGCACACACACCACAGGATCCCCCCGCTTGTTCTCTCCGTTTCCCTCACACACACCAGGGTGGTTAAGCACACCCATGTATCTCCAATGAAGTGTCAACTGTACTTTAATTAAGCTTTAATGCCATCGCCTGGTGTGCTGTGGTGTGTGTGTGTGTGTGTGTGTGTGTGTGTGTGCTCCGCTATCTCTGTCTGACCACAGTGGATGGATTGGCTGGCCTCGGTCTCTCCGTGCGACTTCACAGCACAACACTCCATCGAGTTCTCAACCCAGATGCCAGAGGACTACACACCACACACACACACACACACACACACACAGTTTTTCTTGCTGCTCCGACGAGCAGCGAAGCAGGGAGACATGATGTTGTTTAAATAGTCTTTCACTCTGTTTTTAACATGAACAGAGACGGAAATAGTTGCGGAATGATCAGAAAAATGAGATTTAGGGAGAAGGCGACTTTCCTTTCCTACCTCCACACAGCACAACAGGAAGTGGTCTGAATGCGACAGCGGGAGGTGGTCAGAGCTATTTGACCACCTGAGAATCTTTGTAAGTTTTTTTTAATTGCTCTCCCGTGTGCCTCAGGTTTGTGTAGCTGAATGTTAACGTGTTCAGACGTGTTTGGGGGCTGTGTGGTCGGAAAGTTAAGAACAGGACTTTCAGTTGCCCCTAAGACTGTAAATGTCCACCTGTCTCACATTATTTCAACTGTGTTTATGTTTATTCTGGTGACGAGGAGGAGTTAGACTCATAGAAGACACAAAGATGTAGATGGCAGTGACGGCCGGGCCACCTCCATGTTTGACCTCAGCAGGTAAACTCCATTCTCCTTTAAAGTGGATTTCACACCTCAACGTTTACATTCCGGTCTTTTGGGTGGATGTTCGTCTGAGGGCCAAAGAAACTAATATTTGTAGATGAAAAAAGGCCCATTTGAGTTTAATTTGTCTGTTTGGGTCTGAACAAATGTGTGTGTGTGTGTGTGTGTGTGTATTGCACCTGATTGTTTGTGCTTGTATCTACATATAACCGATGTTGGTGATGGGAGGCAATCAATCGTCCAACTATACCATTAGCAGCCTGGAGGGAGAGTGTGTGTGTGTGTGTGTGTGTGTGTGTGTGTGTGTGTGTGTGTGTGTGTGTGTGTGTGTGTGTGTGTGTGTGTGTGTGCACCTGCGTGTGTGTGTGTACGCAGAGTTCTCTCTGTTAATTTATATCAAGCTATTTAGATTCACAAAGCATCAGAGAGAGAGAGAGAGAGAGAGAGAGAGAGAGAGAGAGAGAAAGACGGGAGATGAACGGGAGAACCAAGCGAAAGAGACAGAAAACAAATGGAATGGAAGGAAAACAAGAGCCGTGGGAGGAAGGGAGGGGGGGGAGAGAGAGAGAGAGAGAGAGAGAGGGGCAGATTAGATGGGAGGGTGAGGAACATAGAGAGAGAGAGAAAAGGGGATGAGTGTCGACGGAGGCCACGGAGTCAAAGTCGGCGTTTAATCCCCGAGACGGCTCGGGTCTCTCTCTCTCTCTCTCTCGACACACAAACACACAAACAAAGTCATGCGTGTCACGTGTCCCCCCCCCCCCATGTACACCAACACGGCTGCAAGCCCTCTGCCGTACCGGGACGAGGTAGTTACTGGACATCTCTACCACCCCAGCACCACTTCCACTAGCATTAGCGGCTGCCTGTCCTTTCTTCATCACATTAGCATTAGCTTTAGTCCCCCCTCCCCATTAATGAAGTCTGTTCTCGTGCCGAGCGCTACAGATCACGTTAGTGTGCTAACCCAAGCAGGACCACTCTGTCTTGCCTTGTTGCCTCCCTCATCTCACGCCTGTTTCTCTTCTCCAGCTTTACTCCCCCCCCCCCCCTCCCCCGGGGTCACCGGCCAACCATGAAAGAGAAGAGAGCTGCCTCTCTTGCATTTTCTATCCATTGGAGACTCTCATTGAGATTTAGACCCTTGTCATGGGAGCATGTGGTCGGTTATGACTCGTTTTAGGCTCCAGTTCAGGATGTGGTGAGGTTAAGTTGAGGGTGAGACATAAAACAGAGGTTAACAACAAGGTGGAGGCTCCAGCTGTGTGTGTGTGTGTGTGTGTGTGTGTGTGTGTGTGTGTGAGTGTGTGTGTGTGAGGAGGCTAATGTGCATGGAATAAGATGTGTGTGTGTGGTGGCTGGATCTTGATTGGAGCGATGTGCAGTGGATGAATGCCGGGAGGTGAGGAGGAGGGAGGTGAGGAGGAGCAGGATGATGGAGTGTGGGGACGAATGGGACGGGAAAATGGGGGGGGGGGATGTCCAGCGGAGGAGAGTGATGGCCGTCAGGGTAGAGGTGAGGAGGAGGAGGGGAGAAAAAAGGTGACTACGGAGTGGGAGGAAGCAAACAAGGTGCATTTTTAGATTCCTGCTTCCCACAACAGCCAGAAAGTGATTTATGGTTTTAGCTTCCCCTTTTCACAGTGATGTTCATTTACATGCATTATTGTACATAAAGTTGAATGTGTATCCATTTTTTTTGCAACTGTATCGTCATTATTCCCTATTTTTTAGAGGGAAATATTGCTTTCATAATAATAGGTTTTCTTCCACTGCATTTACAGTTCCTGCTATATATAACATTGAAAAAGCATTATCTAATATGATGCATTTTTGTGGATTAAACTGGCCAACAGTATATAAAGTACTTATTTAGATATTCCTCAGCTGCTGTATATAATGCATCAGTAACCATCATGTACTATAATATGTATGACACTCTGAGAGGCATACTGAGTACACTAGATGATACCTGATGATAAAAACGTGTGGTTTTAAAGTTAAATGTTGAATGCACCTTTTTGTAACGTGAAAGATGTTTTCTGAACTCTCCGCTGCTCATCGTTTGAAATAGTTGGCCTATAATCGTATACATGGTATAAATCTCCTTTGCAGCCTGTGAAGAGCAAGTTAAGAAAACACAATGAACGTTATATGCATATATACGCATATGTTAGCATAAAGCTTGGTTTTATAACAGGAGGCATGCCTTGCCTCTTTTAATCTAAATGGAGATGCATATGGCTGATGGGATTTCTAGAAGAAGAGTGTCACAAGGCATTAAAGCCTCTTGAGTTTAAGTGACCTGAGGAGAGAACACAGAGGAGTGAGGGACAAGTGAGTGGGCGAGCGGGCAGGTAGACAGAGAGAGAGAGAGAGAGAGAGAGAGAGAGAGAGAGAGAGGAGAGAGAGAGAGATGAGCTGATGATGACATGACTGATAGACATTAAAGGATATTTTACTCCCACCGTGGTCATCATCCGGCCAGAGCCTATAATAGTCAGCTCCTTCTGGCCACCCGATGACATCACCGCTCTCTACTGTAGGGGACATTGGGTGTTAGTGTCGCCGCGGCAACTGGCTCCCCTCCAGCTGTTGCCAGGCGGCAGTCTCCATGGAGATATATATGGTGGGGGCGCGGGTGGAGCTGGGAGAGGGGGCTACACGCTGTGTGTGTGTGTGTGTGTGTGTGTGTGTGTGTGTGAGAGTGTGTGTGTGTGTGTGTGTGTGAGAGAGTGTGTGAGAGAGTGTGTGTGAGTGTGTGTGTGTGTGTGTGTGTGATATAGATAGAGGGGTTCCAGTTTTATTAAGCTTCAGCCCATGGTGTGGTAATGATTGCCATTACATTGCACTGCCTGAAGGAGGCTATGACACTGAGACACACACACACACACACACACACACACACACACACACACACACACACATATATTAAGACCCCTCTATAATCTTCCATTTTATCCCCTCTCTCCCGCTTCACCTCACCCTCTCTCTTGTAATCAGATGCAAGTAATACACATAGGGCCTCATTTATCAATCTTGCGTGAAAACGGGCGCAGATCTGAGCGCAGATTTGGTCTTACGACAGGACACACGTGCGATTTATGAAACGTTCGTATCTGACCAATCTCAGCGTACGAATGAGCGGGCCTTGATAAATGCGGCGGCTGAATTTGATCGTCATTAACATGTTACGCCCATAAATATTCCTGTTTCGGAGGCCTCGCCCACTGAGGTCAAACATGGAGAGACGAAACATGGGTAAGAAAAGAAGCTTTTCTGACACGGAGATCGGCATCCTGACATCGGAGGTGGAACACAACAAGACAGTGCTTTTTGGCAGCCTGAAGGGTGGCATAAAAGGGGCTCACAAAAACGCTGTCTGGAAAAAGATAACGGAGGCAGTCAACAGCGTTGCCGTAGAGGAACGGACTCCAGCTGAGGTTTGAATATAATTCTCAATAACTTAACCCATGCCTAACGACTTAAATGAATCTTTTCATCCGCAGCCTAAAAGCTTATGTCTGCTAACTGATCAAAACAATTCTTTACATTTAGGTCAAGAAAAAATGGTCGGATATGAAGCTGGCCACCAAGAAACGCGTTGCTGCGTTTAAACATCGCAGCATCAGGCAGACTGGAGGAGGCCAAACAGACTCCAGCCTGATCTTGACGGGGACGGAGGAAAAAATTGCCTCCTTAGTTAGGTCGGAGTCGATCTGTGGCATAAGTGGTGGAGGTGACACAGAGATCCCTGCGGTCCCTGAAAACGCGCTCACGTCTGACGCGCGTATTGTTCCTCCAAAATAAGCAAGTCTGCCATCATCAAGACTTGATAACTGTCAAAGCATCTGTTTAAATAGGGGAATGAATAAACATCTGACCAACCACAGTGGAACGATGATTATCTCAACAGGTGCTTTCATTTTTGTTCCAGTTCTGTCACACCCATCGGACAAAAACAAAAACAATTACACATTTTTGCCTTTAGTTAATTTGCAAACACACATTTCTGCTTGTATTTATGATTCTTTCACATTTTAATGTGTAATAATTAGTTGTCATCTTAGGCTATTTATCCCATTGTTTAATTTTTTGAAAGTGGTATCAGTAAAAACATGGGCTTTAAAAGAAATGTTTTCGTTTTAATAATCCGTTTTGATCTGTTCTAAATATGTGACTGCTTATGCTTAATGACAGCTGAGGTTTGTTCATTATTTTACGCCAGATTTTGTTGTGCTGCACCGCAAATCCACAGACTCGAATTTGCGTACACGAGCTCAGACCTGACGTGAGATCTGATCGCAGCTTCCGCTTACGTCCAAATTGATAAATGCCGAAGTTTGCGTGGAAATGGTCGTACGCACGGTTTTCGGTCGTACGTTCGTTTGATAAATGAGGCCTCATCATACACGTTCTATGTTCTCACACATGCTGTATATGTACACACATGGTGTATATGTACACACATGCTGTATATGTACACACATACACGTTCTATGTTCTCACACATGGTGTATATGTACACACATGCTGTATATGTACACACATACACGTTCTATGTTCTCACACATGCTGTATATGTACACACATGCTGTATATGTACACACATACACGTTCTATGTTCTCACACATGCTGTATATGTACACACATGGTGTATATGTACACACATGTTGTATATGTACACAGTCCCTACTTTGCCATAGGCGACACATTTGGCTCTGCATCAATAAACGTGATAAAGACTGTTTTTGTTTTTTGTTTTTTTGCAATGCACACAGTGGTGTAAATATTGTATAAGTCTTTTATTGAGACTCCTGATGTCAGTATAAGTGTAGGCAGAAGTCCCAGGGGGGTCAGAACCCCCCCCCCGATCTGCAGGATGTCCCCCACTCAATATATCGTTGTAAACCTAACAAATTAAAAAAACAATATGTCCTGAATGAGCTGCAAATTATAAATGCAAAATGATGCGTTTTTAAATTTCAAAAGATGGAATGAAATGTTCACCCCAGAGTGTAAGCATATGACCTGAACGTGATAGAGACACACACACACACACACACACACACACACTGTTGTGCTTGGAGGTTTTTACAGTATTTGCGTGGTCATATCAAGTCAGTATCTGTTTATGTGAGCTACACAAAGCTCACAGGCTGTTAAAGTCCAAGAAAACAAATGCATTCAGGGTTTTTTTCTCTCCAGAAAACTGATGAGTGGAGTTGTTAAGCCAAATTATAAAAACCATAACAATATTACTCTACGGCTGGTGGCCCGCGGGCCAACACCTTTCAGTTCAGTTTGCAAAAAGAATTACATTTAAAACCTGAAGAGAGAGAAATTTCAGACATTTTGCCACAATAAATCCTTCATTTTCTTGCTCAGTGCCAAACAAATGCATAACTGATAACGTTTTTTTTTGTTTAGTTTTTTGCAGTGCACGGATCAAAGATATAGAACTTTATGCTGCGGATGTGTTGGAGCAGCAGCAAGTTATTTAGACTATTACAGTATTGTAATGTATTCCCATGCATGCTGATATGAGGAAACTCTTCCTCTTATGAGTGAGGGTTACTATGGTTACGTGCACGCTCTTACAAACTTTCTGTCACTGCCCGATTCTTGGTGCATACGTGGTTTTCATAGCACCCTCCGTCTACCTGATCAAGACGAGTGCAGGTGGCGGATTCTTGACTTCATCCAGAAGTTTATGTGAGGTTCAGGAAGTTGTTTTAAATCACATCTCTTCAGTATCTCCCACATTTCATTCCCCTTTGAAGACTGGTGCTGACCCAATGATCATACATCTGTATTATCATATGCTTTGAAGAGACAGATATATACCCGATAACCACACATTAGCAACATAGTTGAATAACTCTGCTACTGCATCATTACCTTTTATACGGCATCATGACTTAAATCTGATGTCTGGCCAACGGAGGGCGGTGCAATCAGTTATTTTTAACACATCTCCTGATGATTGTGACTGATTGAACTGTTTACCTCATCATTTCCTGGCTGGTGGGGATAAAATCCGGGTTTCTTCTTTTGTTACGTGCGGCTTTTAACAATTACGTGAAAGCGTTTGTATCGTGTCCAAGTCTGATCAATCTCTGTCATCTGCTGAGTTCAGCCGACAGATCCGTATGGCAGCTCGTCTGCCGTGATCGATTTGGTATCGCTCGGTATACGCCTTTGCTGCATGAAGTGGTGCCTCTGGCTTTGTGTGTAAATATATTTATATATATTAATTTCTGGCATCGGAGAGGGCTGTGAGTAATTCACGTCCACCTCTGCTGTTACATACAGAAAAGGGATCAGTAGGTGGTAAACTTTGGTAAATCCAATTAATGTGAAATGTGCATTTTTTCAGTCGAAAAGTAGGTTTTCATTATATGTTCAGCATCGCTTTGCCTGTAACATAATCCCAGGGATTTATTTCTGCAAACCCTGGAAGCCTCATTTTGTTTCAAGGCCCTGATACATTGTTGATGACATCACAGCTCTGCATTCACATGTGTTTAATGGCTTTACATGTAAATGTCAGGTAGGAACTGCCTCCAGCCAGGTAGTTCTACAAGAGTTCTCCAGAACATGAGATGGATTTATCTTTCAAATGTCTCCAGAAATGTTGAAAATAAAAAGTTGTTTTAGCCCCTCGGTGGGCTGTTACAACACAACGTTTGTGGCCTCAGGGATTAGTTGTGTTACTTTTTTATGCTAGTCCTGATCTAGTGTGTCGTTGCAGCTCTGCCAGTTTTCCTGCTCGCCACTTTAATCAGCTCCTCGTTGCAGCATGAATTCCCCATATAGCCCCCCCCCCCCCCCGTGCCTGGCAGCCTGTTATTTCTCCTGCCACAGCCACAGCACATCAACCTGTAAGTGTCATTTAGCTATCAACACGCATCGCTCCCCTGAGCTTCTTTGTTATTAAAAATGGGACACGCTCCCCAACGCCACCAGGGTATGTGTGTGTGTATCAGTGATGTGTGTGTGTGTGTGTGTGTGTGTGTTCAATTTGGCTACAGAGAGACAGTGCTATTACTAAGAGTAACACTGTGTTCCCCTGGAGGAATCAATGAATCAGGAATTATTTGTGTGGCCCTGTATGTGTGTGTGTGTGTGTGTGTGTGTGTGTGTGTGTGTGTGTCTGTGTGTGTGTGTGAGAGTGTGTGTATCAGTGATATGTGTGTGTGTGTGTGTGTGAGTCTGTGTGTATCAGTGATGTGTGTGTGTGTGTGTGTGTGAGTGTGTGTGTGTGTGTGAGAGTGTGTGTGTGTGTGTGTGTGTGTGTGTGTGTGTGTGTGTGTGTTGTATGTGTGTGTGTGTGTGTGTGTGTGTGTGTGTGTGTCTGTGTGTGTGTGTGTGTGAGAGTGTGTGTATCAGTGATATGTGTGTGTGTGTGTGTGTGTGTGTGTGTGTGAGTGTGTGTGTATCAGTGATGTGTGTGTGTGTGTGTATGTGTGTGTGTGTGTGTATCAGAGATGTCTGTGAGTGTGTGTATCAGTGATGTGTGTGTGTGTGTGTATCAGTGATGTGTGTGTGTGTGTGTGTGTCTTTGTGTGTGTGTGTGTGTGTGTGAGAGTGTGTGTATCAGTGATATGTGTGTGTGTGTGAGTGTGTGTGTATCAGTGATGTGTGTGTGTGAGTGTGTGTGTATCAGTGATGTCTGTGTGTGAGTGTGTATCAGTGATGTGTGTGTGTGTGAGTGTGTGTGTATCAGTGATGTGTGTGTGTGTGTGTGTGAGAGTGTGTGTATCAGTGATATGTGTGTGTGTGTGAGTGTGTGTGTATCAGTGATGTGTGTGTGTGAGTGTGTGTGTATCAGTGATGTCTGTGTGTGAGTGTGTATCAGTGAGGTGTGTGTGTGTGTGTATCAGTGGAGTGTGTGTGTGTATGTGTGTGTATCAGTGATGTCTGTGAGTGTGTGTGTGTATGTGTGTGTATCAGTGATGTCTGTGAGTGTGTGTGTGTATGTGTGTGTATCAGTGATGTCTGTGAGTGTGTGTGTATCAGTGGTGTGTGTGTGTGTATCAGTGATGTCTGTGTGTGAGTGTGTATCAGTGAGGTGTGTGTGTGTGTGTGTATCAGTGAGGTGTGTGTGTGTGTGTATCAGTGGAGTGTGTGTGTGTATGTGTGTGTATCAGTGATGTCTGTGAGTGTGTGTGTATCAGTGATGTGTTTGTGTGTGAGTGTGTGTGTATCAGTGATGTCTGTGTGTGAGTGTGTATCAGTGAGGTGTGTGTGTGTGTGTATCAGTGGAGTGTGTGTGTGAGTGTGTGTGTGTGTATCAGTGATGTCTGTGTGTGAGTGTGTATCAGTGATGTGTGTGTGTGTGAGTGTGTGTGTATCAGTGATGTGTGTGTGTGAGTGTGTGTGTATCAGTGATGTCTGTGTGTGACTGTGTATCAGTGAGGTGTGTGTGTGTGTATATCAGTGGAGTGTGTGTGTATGTGTGTGTATCAGTGATGTCTGTGAGTGTGTGTGTGTATCAGTGGTGTGTGTGTGTGTGTGTGTGTTAGTGAGTGTGGGCTGACTTGTGCAGAACCATCCAAATGCAGAGAAATACAACCTGGTATCTTGTTTTGCCTCATTGCCGTGTGTCAGGTCTCAAACTCACTCTTCTTCTTTATCACGTATTTTATTTTCTTTTGCCGGTGGATTTTTCATCCCTCAGCCGAGATAAGTCAGGTGATTACCTGCTTACATGTACTCCATTCCCCGGCTGGTACCAAAGCCTCCGGGTGATAAGTTAGCCTCATGAGACCAGTTCGGCACCTGAGTTCCTGTGCAGCTCTTTGAATTGAATTCTAGAAAAGAAGAGTGTGTGTGAGTCATTAAAGGCAACATGTCGGAGTGTGTGGCTTTGTGTTTGCAGCCCTGCATCCACAGCAAAGTGAGCTGTCACACAGCGTCTATAGGCTGTCGTAGTCTACACCTTTTATATCGGATCAAAATGAAGCGAGCTGCATGTCTTTTCATCGAAACTGTGTGTGTGTGTGTTTGTGTGTGTGTGTGTGTGAGTGTGTGTGTGTGAGTGTGTGTGTGAGTGTGTGTGTGAGTGAGTGTGTGTGTGTGTGTGTGTGAGTGTGTGTGTTTGTGTGTGTGAGTGTGTGTGTTTGTGTGTGTGAGTGTGTGTGTTTGTGTTTGTGTGTGTGAGTGAGTGTGAGTGTGTGTGTGAGTGAGTGTGTGTGTGTGTGTGAGTGTGTGTGTGTGTGAGTGTGAGTGTGTGTGTGTGTGTGTGTGTGTGAGTGTGAGTGTGTGTGTGTGTGAGTGTGAGTGTGTGTGTGTGTGTGTGTGTGTGTGAGTGTGGTTGTGTGTTTGTGAGTGTGAGTGTGAGTGTGTGTGTGTGTTTGTGAGTGTGAGTGTGTGTGTGTGTGTGTGTGTGTGTGTGTGTGTGAGTGTGGTTGTGTGTTTGTGAGTGTGAGTGTGTGTGTGTGTTTGTGAGTGTGAGTGTGTGTGTGTGTGTGTGTGTGAGTGTGAGTGTGTGTGTGTGTGTGTGTGTGTGTGAGTGTGAGTGTGTGTGTGTGTGTGTGTGTGAGTGTGAGTGTGTGTGTGTGTGTGTGTGTGTGAGTGTGAGTGTGTGTGTGTGTGTGTGTGTGTGTGTGTGTGTGTGAGTGTGGTTGTGTGTGAGACGAGTGCCACTTTTTAGGAGGCACAGTCTAACAGATTTTTAACTTCGCCTAGATCTGTGCCATATTAATATTTATATATTCAACTTCATTTTCCACTCGTTTACATGCAAGCGCAACCACAGGTGCACAAAGAGTGTACACACACACACACACAGAGAGAGAGAGAGAGAGAGAGGAGAGAGAGAGAGAGAGAGAGAGAGAGAGAGAGCATTATTTATTTGTGGGAGTTTTTAAGCTAATTAGTTTGAGTCCAGGGGAAACGGTAATTGCCTCCCCAGAGTAAAGGGGGATGACAAAGGGAAAGAGAGGGAGGTGGAGGCCTAGTGGGAGAACGCAAACTGTAAAAGAGGGAAAGTTGCGGGAGTGGGAGGAGCTTAGTGAACTGCTTACCTGTGACTTTGAGGGCGTGGGACGAATCCCCATCGAATGTGTGTGTGTGTGAGTGTGTGTCCGTCCACGCTGAGCAGGCGTCCTGACACCCAGAATCCTGTTTCATTGACTGATGGAGAGGCGGGGAGGGGAACTGTGTAATGATTGTTTTTGAGATAAAGCGGGACAGGTAGATATGGAGAGACGCTTACAGGAACAAGAGAGAGGGATGCATGCAAAGCCCCGAGGCAGAGTGATGCAGAGATGGAGATAGAAGGGAACATGAAGATGATGACAAATAAGCCTCCATTGAATTCTTTATTTTGACTGACACAATCAATCTTTCTATTAATCTGCTTTCCACCATCTTTCTATGAATTTAATCCCGACTCCCTGCCTTCTTCCCCCGACACACTTGTTCCTTTGCTTCTAATAATTTTCCATTTATCAGTAAAACGAGAACAAACAATCAAACTGATATTAACAGAATAAGGTTCCTTTAAGGTTCCTCCAAGGTTCCTCCAACCGCGCGGTAGAACACACCAAGCAGCAGTTCTGGTTCACGCGGTGGGATGTAGCCTTCCACCATTTGTTTCAGTTTCTGTAACCTTCCAGAACCTGACGAGCTGACATTCATCCGACTCCACGCAGCGATGGCCAGCTGTGCAGAGGAGTGGGGAAAGTTTTTCCAGATGCTTCCCTAAACTCTTGTGACGCCGCTCGCGCGTGTAACTGATGACATCACCATGGAAACATCCAGGAGACGATGCTCATGTCTTGTGTGTCTGCCGTCCTGGACTCCAGATGTTGCTGCGTCTTCCCGCATCCTCATCAACCTCTGGTGATGACAACGACATCGTGTTCAACGTAAAGTGCACGTTTATGACACGGTGATTTAACGCGCCGCGGCGTGGATTATGTGCTTTACGGCGATGCGGACCTGCTCCACCATCTGCCGCGGTGCTTCATCTCAGAAAACATCTCCAGTGCTTTTACTGCAGCAGCTTTGCTGTTACTTCTAGTCTAGAAGCTGGTGGTCTTCTTATGGAGCAGTGCTGGGCTCGTCTTCTGGTCCTTGTATGTTGCGGGGCTATTAGTCACATGGTGACGGGGGTCACGGCGGGTCACGGCGAGCAGCCTGGGCTTGTTTACTGCCTGCTGCTCTGAGCTCATCTGTTTGTCTCTCCACTCAGCGATCTGACCTCCTCCTTCAGAGTCTCCGTCTGGATCAACCTGCTCTTTCTCTGATCTGAGTACACACTCTCCTTTACGTGTCTTCATTAGCAGCCAAGTGTGCAATGTTGCCAAGGCAATCGATTGTGTGAGAAATATGAAAACAACACTATATTTATCACATTTTTTCCTCTCGACCCACTTTCTCACCTCTTCCCACTCTCCGTCTCACTTCAGGCAGATCTATTCAACGGGGCTTATTGGCTGATGATCCTCCCCTCGTTTGCCAAAGTATGAGTGCAAATCACATTACCAGATTAGATTAAACAAATCAGCCAGCACGCCTTTGCAAATCATGCAAATATATATGGCTATATTTGCATCATCTGTTTTTCACTTGAAATCAAAAACCTTTTCTTTGATGGGGAAGTGTTTCTTAAAACAGCTGTTTTTTTTTCATAGCAAATATTGCTCAAACAAGAGTTTTTATTAGGGACTATTTTCCGTCGTGGATTAATACACGTTTGGTGCCCTGGCATGTATGTGAATGGTGTTATGTGCTATTTTCTCCAGAATACACTGGTGCGCCTCTTCATGCTTCTAAATGAACATTGTGGCTCATTAATGTGTTTTTAATAGTTGGAAGCCGAGGAAGGTTTTGACTGCACTGACAGCGTTTCTTAGTAGGATATATTAATTACTGCCTTTTGTTCCTTTTCATGGAATGTATTAATAGATAATTATAGAATTTCACCAGCCTTTTTTTATCACCTTTTCTCATGTTCATCACTCTAACCCACCTCTCTCTCTCCCTGTCCATCTCGCCACCGTTCAGATTAATTTGTTTTATTGACATGATTGTCACATTGCCCGAGCACACGTGTGTAGTATTTCCAATATGTCTGGACTTGAGATTAAGTAAATTAAAAATCATGCCATCTGTTTCCTGGTTGCGTTGACTCTCGGGAGACTCGGTGACCTTTCCTGAGAAGTTTGTTAGCACATTAATTAGCCACCATAAGTGGGAGCGATGGGAAGGCTAGTAAGTCTAGTAAGACTTAAAGTAGTCCCATTTTCGAGTCCATTGTCACTTGGAGAAGCTGACATCAGTTCCAGCTGTAGAGTTGAAAAATGAAATGCTCTTCGATGTGTTCGACCCGTTTCTCCCTCTTCCTGACTTCTATGATCTCCCCCCTTTCTGCCCTTCTGTCTGTCAGACTGTGTGTCTTCTGTGCTGCTCTTTAACTGTATTATAAAGTCATTTTCTTACAGTAGCCGCTCTGTCTCCCCCCTTTGTACTCTCCCTCCCCTCCTACCGCTCCGAATCAATGAAACTGCACAGGCCCTTCCTCTCTCTCCGACTCTGAATACTTTACCCTCCCGCTGCGTTTTCTCTCTCTGTCTTTCCCTTTGAATAATCTCCCTGTCTCTCCGTCAGCCTGTCTGTCTGTCTCTCTCTCTCTGTTGGACAGTTAATCTCTTTTCATAAAAAAATGCTCTGTCCTCCGCTGGCTGGATTTTTGAAAATGTCAGTTGAGAGCCAGAGAGCAGTGATTTCTTCTTTCTCCGAGGAGCATAATGCTCTCTCTCTCTCTCTCTGTCTCTCTCTCTCTCTCTCTCTCTCTCTCTCTCACAAACGCACACAACGAGACTCGAACACGAACGCGGCCTCCGCACGCGAATGCAAGCTTCTTTGCACACAGAAATCTCTCGACTCCTACTAATATGTAATGCTGTCTTTTCCGTGCTCACGTGAGTTCCTCACCAAGATGTGAAACACACTCCTGCACCTTGAACACGGCGTAGCAGCGGGTGACGCCGGTGTAGCGGCGGGTGACGCCGGCGCCGACTCTCTCGGCAGTAATGAAGCCTGTGAAAATTTCTGCTCTTCAGCAGCACAGCCAATTAAAGCCGGGATCGCGAGCACGGCTTTTAAAATATCCCCCGGAGCGGAGGATGTGAACAGACGGCCCTGTTCTGTTCCAGTCTCACATCATTATCTCCGTGTGTGTGTGTGTGTGTGTGTGTGCGTGTGTGTGAAAGCGTGGGTGCGTGCGTCTGTCCGCGGCAAACCTCGAATCCTTGACCCGTCGGCCTCGTGTTTTTTTGCACTCATTTATGACAGAATGCTCAAGGACTCCACATTGTTGTGGTGATTCACAGTTTTTTGATAAAAGCTATTGACAGATTTTCAAGATAATTGTGTTTGTTTGGTTTAGTGGTCTTTAAAAACTCGAGACGAACAAGAAACCAGAAGATGGATTTTTGGTACATGGAGATTGTTGTCCGGGACAACGGGAATCTTCGTCTTTCTGTATCAAGCTTTACAAATGACTGTTGCTGTAGTTGTTATCACTGGGAGATTGTTAGCTTGTTGGCTGTTAGTCAGTGGGCGTGGCTAAAAGAGCCAACAGCTAAGCTAAATGCGCTAACGACCAACTCTGAAAAGGGAGGAGTGAGGGAGGAAGCAGTCAAATGAAGTGTTAAACTGTGAAGGTGCCGTTTAATGTGACAGTCGACACTAAATAAACGGAATCAAGTACTTCAGCTGAGTATCTTTTAAAGGTAAAAGTTGAATTTGGAATTACTTTACATCAGTGTTTATTTATTTATACACTTTTACTCCTGAGTACTGAAGTACACCGCCGAGGTGTACATAAACAACATATATATAACTATAAGAAACAGCACTTCACGCTGATAATCTGTATTTGTTTAAAACAAAATCTGTTAGTCCTATATCTTTTTCTATAGGGCCGGCAAAATAATCATTATTTATTTCATCAACATTTTAATTGTGTTCCTACTGACGGAGTAGGAGGTGACTTTTCATTTTGTTGATGCTGGTACGTAATTTGTTGTGGAGTGGAGCAAGCAAATTAGTGATGCTAATCTCAGTTATGGAGAATTTGTATAATTGGAAATCCTCATGATGGTGGGAAAAAAATTAAAAGAAATGTGGAGAGAAAACAAGGCGAGTGCTTTTGTCTCTGGTTAACCACTCAAAAAGATTTTTTAGATGCCGGATCTGAAAAAAAAGAAGATTAATTTCACAGCTGGACTGCTTCTGTTTACTGCCACTGATGTGTGTTTCTCTCTGAGGACGTGTGCATGTGTGTGTCTGTTTGTGCACATGTGCCAGTATGTTCTTTTCCCCACAGACTGTCAAATATCCGTGCATGTGCGTGCAAAGTGTAACCCGAAGCAGTGTCAATAGTGTACGCACACGAATGTAACAGCAGCTGTGTTTGTCTGCGAAGGAAATGCATGAAAAAAAAGCTCTTTGTGCGATCGCAAATGGGCTGCGAGTGTGACTCTCATTCAGAGAGCGAATGAAAGACTTACAGTTGCTGCGTCTTTCAGACGGGAGTTGGAAAATGACGGAAGAAAGTGTTTACAAATGAGAGAAACAGAGGAAAAAAATGCAATCTGACAAAGTGAAAGCGATGTGTTTTCAAAACAGTAGCTGTCGAAGGCTGGGAGGGAGAATAAAGGGAGTGCCATCTGACTATTATGGACGAGAGAGAGAAGAGCGATGAGCTGAGATTGAGTTGAGAGGTGAAAGCCTGGGCGAGAGGACGAAGCGAGAGAGAGAGAAACACTGGTGCACTCTGGGAAGGAGGGACGGAGGAGCAGACGGGGTCATGCCAGTCCCCCCCCCCAATTGTCAAAGTCAAATGCCACTGGTCGCTGCAGAAACATGCAAATGAAGTGCAAATGAGCTGAACGGCGGGCTGAGTCTAGGGGGGCGGTCTTCATGTTGACGTTGTCATGGAAATGCCCAGTGACTCACACACACATGTGTGTGTGTGTGTGTGTGTGTGTGTGTGTGTGTGCAAGCATGGTGGCTGAATGGATGAATTAGTCACGGGGTGGAAGCGGGATGGAAAGGAGGGGCGGACGGACGGCTAATGAAGATGAAAGAGTGAGTTTCCTCAGAGAGGACGGGGAACTGCATCTGGCCAATAATGTATAAGAATACTGGAGCATCTTGGACCAGATTTAATAGAGGTGAATAATAGACGGCGGTAAAGCAGTGGCGTTATTGGTGGCGCCAAGTGGAGGGAAGTAATAGGAAGCAGGCGAAGCTCAGAGGAGAGAGTAGGTCTGTGACGTCCACCCTTCAGGCGTCTCCATTCATGGTCCTCCATCTAGACTTAGGCGCTCTCAGATATTCCTCTTCCCACTTTCAGGGTTCACTCTCCGCCTTCGCCCCGCTGTCCGACTCTGTGGAAGCACCATTAGGCAAAACAGGTACTGTAGCTGTTAAATGAAACGCACGCAGACATGTACAACCCCCTCCCTGGATCAGTGTTACAGCTACACTGCAGGTAGTACTGCAGGTAAAAAAACTGAATTCTGATCTTTTCCTTTACCTACATTAGTTTAGTATGAATTCACATGTTAAGCACATGAAATATCTATCGGACTAGCTGCATGTTAATAAAAAGTCATGCTGAAGAGGTTCCCAGTGCTTTATAAAGTGTATGCGACTAAATGGGAACAGGGGGGTTGCATCATCTCCAACAAACAGTCGGCAGGTCGCTCCTTTTAACTTTGAGTGACAGCGAAAGCAGAGCGAAAACTTTGTATTGTTCCCGAGCCACTTCCTCTTGGGAAACGAAGCCAGAGTGAGCGGCAGTTCATTAAATATGCAGTTTAAAGTGGAGATTCCACAGCGACTGCATCTCCGTGTGCATATCAATGTGATACAGTACGCGGAGAAACAAACTCTTAATTACATGAGTAAGCGGCCGATTGAGATCCCTAAAAAAAAAACATGAAATAAGTAAAGGAGGGTGAGCTGGAGGAGGTAATGACTCGGCAGCAGCAACAATGGACCGACAAGAAAGATGAAATAATGAAGAAGAAAAATCACATGGAATACAAAGGGCAAATGAGAGGAGGAGATAAACAGGCATAGAAAAAGAGAGATGGCGGAGGATGGGTTAGGGTTGCACAGGGAGGTATGGAAATGAGAGGAGAGACACAGGAAAGTGAGGGAAGGAAGTAAAATGAGTGATGCGGAGAGGGGATGGACGGAGGGAGGGGAGCAGTGGAGCGGGGAAGGGCTTTGAGGCGAGGAGGGAGAGGGCTAACACAGTACCATGTTTTACAAATTGCCATTTGAGAGGAGCCAACGGAGGGATGAAGGGGAGGAAAAAAAGACAACAACCACAGACCGGCTCCAGATTGCACACAGCGAGAGACGTACCTCAGAACACTGCATCGTGCACGCTCGGCTGAACACAGCAACACAAATGGTTCAGACACAGGTAGACGGAGATGCACACAAACATGACTTGATGGCAATATTGAGGCTCGCGGTGGCGTCTGTGAACTCGTGCTGACCTCCTCATTGATTAAGCTTATTCAGTGACCCCTTCACTCATATACCGCATGTCGACTCTCGTGAGGCTGAGAGACATTTTCCTTCTCGCTCCGACTCCCTCATAAGACTCGCTGCTGTTCCACTTACCTTAACCTGAACCCAAATAGTCTGATCTCAGCATAAAAACGGAAGTCTTTACATTATGTGTTTTCTTTTTCCTTTTTTATGAGGCCCATATCCGAACCTTTTTATCAGCTCCATCATCGACCTGAACATTGAATGGAAACATGGTTATCACTGTGTTCTCCCCAAAACATGTTTTTTTTTGTTTTGTGAATACACGATCGATTGACTCAGATGTGTCCTGACACGACACATTCCTTTGATGGGGAAGAGTGTCACAGTGGCATGATTTTTGCTCCTGTTTGTACATGCAGAATTTTTTGTAATATGCTGGCAATGTCAAGGGCTGCTGCACAGTGTGATTGCATAGTTTGTCACCGTTGTAATAATGGCCTCTTCTTTAAACGAAAAAGAAATGAGAAACTATCATGCCTTAAGTGACTCATTTGCATAAATGTAAAATGGTACGTTTTATTTCTTTTTATTTCTATTTTCACCCAGAGGATGAAAGGTCTCCTCACCTTCTCTCCCGGGTTCAAATGCAGGGGAAAGCATGACACACCTTATTTTGTCAATACATAGATGTCATGTCTTCCAAAAATGCAAATGAGAGGCTTGCATTGATTTATTTTACTGGGTGAGAAGTCAATTTTGTTTCTGCATTACAGTCCCCACATCGGTCTCAGCCAGACCTGAAGAAATACTTATTCCAATCCTGTCCCCTTACCTGAAGCCAAAAATCCAAGCAAAACTTATGAAGAAATGATTGTGCAAGGCCTTTCTCATGCTGCATGTTTCAAACTGAGAGCGCGGTAGAGGAGACCAACACACACTCGTTTGCACAGTTAGAGACACTCTCACTGTCTTTGTCTCACTCTGTTAAGCCCTCCAAATCCACCAGGCGCTCACTCTGGAGCGTATCCCTCCAGAAGCCTTGCTGACACTCCTTTCTCTTGGCCCTTATCCCTCCTCTTCCAGCTCCACGCTCCAGCAACACAGGACATCGTAAAAGTCCCATCAGCACAGCGCCACTTCTCTTCCCCACCCACCGTCCTTCCCTCCCACCTCCACAGCCTCACCGATCCCCTCCAGTTCACTCTGGCAAACGAGCAAATGAGGTGAGGGACTGAAAATATAACAGGAAAAATGTCCTCCTCCCTGGTAATTTGACTCCAATAACACTTTAGATTGGAAAAAGCTTGAGTTGATTTTTCAGGCTGCTTGAAATGATGACAGTAGTGATGCCCGAGTTTAGTATTTATGAATCTGTACGTAATATAGAAGTACACAGTGGAAACAAACACACGACAACAAACGTGTTAGCTAGCTAGCACCTAGCGTGGGGGCTGTAAAGTTAATGAGGACTCAGTCAGCTCCAAAGCAGGTTCACAGGTTACTTTTATGTTTTTTGTAAGAAGTGCTGGTTCTGCTTCACCCCCCCCTTTGACAACTACTGAGCCAAAGAAATTAGTTCCACCCTGACAATTTCTGCCACCTCAACAGTCAACCGTTACACGATATGCAGATGAGACTGCACTATGGCATTAATTACAACCATATCAGGACTGTATACCTGCTGATAAGCATGGTGCAGCCAAGTTCCCTCCAGCTTAAGTGAATACAACATTATCATTTAAGGTATTGCTGAGCCCCAACTATTGATTCAGTCCAAACAAATGAAGTTGTTTTTGATTAGTATAACTTTTAACTGCACATCGAATTACTTCTTCTACTTTCAAAAAAACGACAGCCTATTCAAAACAACTACTGGAATTGATTATATCTGCTTCGATGCTGCAAGGAGTAGAGCTGCTTGCAGAATCAGCCGCGGGGCACGCATCGCCCCTGTTCCTGATTTTTGTGTCGCCGACTGCTGGTGTGAAAATATAACGTGATTTCAAGATTCTTGTCAAAACCTTCATTTCGCTCTGCAACCAGGCTCATATGTGTGCTTTACATTCTGGGCAAGTTTGACTGGCTGTGCCTCGGTCAGGTTTCTTTTGCTGCCGTGGCCTTGGGAGTCCGCTGTGGCCTTTTGTCGACGTCGGCGCCTGTCTTTGTGTTTTGCTTTATTGACTCGAGGGGTTCTGTTTGACACAAGCAATACAAACATGCTACAGAAAGCCATTTAACCTTTTACAGTACTTTACCAAGAACAACAAATCTAAAGCTTTCTTATGAAATGAAGATGAGTTACTGTTTTATCAAAAGGGAACGGAAGAAAAATAGACTTTGGTTTCTTTGAAAATACCCACGCACGCATACACACACGCATTATATATGGCTGTGGAGGTAGACAAGATAAAAGCTCTCTGTAAGAATATCACTTCACTGCTTCTTTTTTCCCACTTTCCCTGCGTTACCCGCATTGATTTTATTTTTCATCCGTATTTCAGACACTCTTTCAATCCCCTCGAAATATAGACCGGCTGTTCACCTTTCAGAGGGTTTTTAAACGTGGCGTCACACCGGCCCTCATGCACAATGATAGATAGATAGATAGATCCTCGCCACAATTGAGTGGAACTGGCCTTTCAAAGAGGGAGGAACCCGGTGTTGTATTATTCGGCATGTCATTCAGGTAGTGTGAGAACTGTGTCACACTGTCCTGTCTCGTATTTGACAAGGCCCTTCACCATTCTGCTTTGTCAATATAGGGCAGATCCACTGGGGGAACGGGCTGAATGCATGAGCCATTTGGAGGAGAGGCTTTTCATGCACTCACCCTCTCGGGGGGTTTCTGTATTCTGTTTGTGTTTGCACAGAGACATGCAGTGTGTGTGTGTGTGTGTGTGTGTGTGTGTGTGTGTAAGGGTCAACAAAGACTGATGATAGGCTGACGTAACAAGGCCCAACGATGGGAATATTTACGAGGCTGGCCTGACTGTCAAATCAACTTCGATAAATGTGCAGAAGCCCTATTGATGTTGTTGTGATTAGCTGTAGTGATGTGTGTGTGTGTGTGTGTGTGGTGTGTGTGTGTGTGTGTGTGGGTTGAATGCCTATGTGTAAGTGATATGGCTCCTCCACTTATTTATTCTATCTGCATGGTTTAAACGCATCTAAAAATCTATTTGATTTGAAGTATTAACAAATGATCTCAAATTGAATCACTAATATAACATCTTGTAAATATCAGATGATCTCCTGCTCTATTTTTAACTGTAGAAGTGTATCTAAACTATGGATTGATTGGCAGCGATGCTGACTGCTTTCAGGCCCCGGGGCCCGATAGCTCAGGGGGGGACCCATGTAAACCAGAGCCTCTGTTTGAATCAA
>CM056834.1:0-207500 GCA_029853015.1 Chelidonichthys spinosus | reverse complement strand
ATATTGTAAAACTGCAGGGTACCAGGCCATAATCAGTGTTATTTACACTTTGCTAGGAACGCAGCGTGATGAGTCTCTGAGTCTCTCTTCTGTTGGTTTTGGGGGGTTTCTTTGGCAGATGCTGATTGCTAACAATACCCTGTGCACTCAGGCGGAATTGCCCCTGTGACTCCTTCCACCCAGACGTGTATGCATGGGAGACAAGCACCCAGGTGTCCGTAGTCAACGTTTGCACCTGATCCAGGAACATTAGATGCTGCACGTGTATATGAAGCCCAGAACCCTAACCAAACTAAAATCTGAAAATCATAATCATAAAAATACTCACCTCAAAGTCAACTAAGAGTAAAAATAGTTTCTCTGCAGGTTTGGAATGGAAACCCAGTTTAACCACTGCACTATTACTACTACTACTACTAGTACTATCACTATCACTACTACTACTACTACTACTACTACTACTAATCGTTCAGCCAGAGAAGGCGTTTCGGCAGGAAGCCTTGCGGCTAGAAAACTGCTCCTTTAGGTAGCATATTTCACTTGGCCGGGTGTAAATAGCCGAATAGCTGCCACATGACTATTCTCACCTATGCAGGTTAGACGTTTTGTTTTTTTTTTTCGTTTTTTCTTGTCGATGGATGTATGGATGTATGGATGTATGGGACAAATATCACTACAACACTCACCATTACATCCGATATTTAAGCTTATTTCTTCACGTAAATCATCATTTTTTAGCTTCGTGATTTGGCTGTTTCTCACCAAAATGCACCTTTTTAGTGTTTTTCTCTCCATGCGCTTTTATGCCCTTTGTTTCTTATACTTGGTAGCAGAGAGAGACACGTTTTGTTTTGTGAAGCAGTTGCTCATCTGGTTCCTTGCCCATCCACATTTTGGAGCCGCCTCATCTGCCAGTCACCTCTCATTGTCTTTGCAGAATATGAAAATCCTGGCTGCTTAAAATAGCTTTTTATTTCACAACACAGGAGCAGAAGAGGGAAATAGGTCCAGCATGGACAGAGAGAGAGAGAGAGTCAGACAGGGTTGAAGACAGAGTGAAGCTGCTCGTATGCCAGAGGATTATCAGGCTGATTTACAGCAGATTTGCTCACCCGGACAATCGGATCAAAGGCTCGATTGTGACCAATGGTCTGCCTTAAATGTTTCTGGTGGAGTGAGGGATTCAATTCCAGCTAACTCTGGGAAGCTACCTCAATAATGTCAAACATGTCTGATAATTATAACCCCCACGTCTGTACATGCCTGAATCCTCTCACAGACTTGGTCTGAGAGCAGAGGTCAGTGTTGTGTGTGGTGAGGCTGAGCAGTCTGCCGCCGCCGCCGCCGCCTCCATTGTTGTTGTGATTGAGGTTTCATAGGATCAAACTGAGTTCTTGGCAGTTTAGAGCTCCTTTTTTCCTCCGCTTGAAGAACCGTTTCCACTGTCCTTGTCGGAGTTCAGTTTCATCATGATCTAATTGTGCCAGAGTCACCAGGTCGGGTGCTTTCAAACCACACTGTGACGTTGAGAAGAACTACAGTGATGTAAAAAAAATGTAAGGAATGCATATTTACAGTATGTGTGTATGTATAAATCTGTCATCTGTAAGTGACACCATTATTAATTTTCATAAAATACACAACACACATCTGATGCAGTGTGTCTGCAAAATAGATGTTAAGTCATAGAATGCCTCCTACACAGAGAGAGAGAGAGAGAGAGAGAGAGAGAGAGGGAGGCAGAGAGAGAGAGGTAGAGAGAGAGGGAGAGAGAGAGGGAGGCAGAGAGAGAGAGAGAGAGGCAGAGAGAGAGAGAGTGGAGCGGACAAGAATAGAGTTTGAGTGCTTTGACATCAATAACTGTGTCAGACGAACAAAATAGACTGAAAAGGTTGACAGAAAAAGAGAGGAAGGGTTGTGCTGTGACACTGAAGCCCCCCCCCCCCTTCTTGATCATAGTAGTTTTTCCCAGGGGAGCAACTCACCTGATTGGCTGCCTGTCAGGGGCAGTGGACTCGGGTCTGGAGGTGAGCGTGTTTCCCGATAGGTGGTTGCTAGGCGATGATGTTAGCATGAGGAGCTTGGTGTGGAGAAAGCACCAACTGCGACGGATGAGTGTGTGTAACTGTGTGTGTGTGTGTGTGTGTGTGTGTGTGGTGTGTGTGTGTGAAACAGAGAGAGATTCTATGGGGGTTGTGTGTATTTATTTTATGTAGGTATGTTTTTTTTAACGGTTTCTTGGTTTCCTGTCAATGATTGAACTGCACAGTTGCACATGTGACAATTAAATGGTGTGTGTGTGTGTGTGTGTGTGTGTGTCTCAGTGTCATAGCCTCCTTCAGGCAGTGCAATGTAATGACTATCATTACCACACCATGGGCTGAAGCTTAATAAAACTGGAACCCCTCTATCTATATATCACACACACACACACACACACACACACACACACACACAGCTTGCAGTCTGGGTGTGCGGCCCCACATAGTGCCTTATTGGGCCTGTTTGTGACTGCTGCAGCTTAATTGAGTCCCCTGCTGGGGGTATTATTCTCTTCATTAGAATTACCAACAGGTGTACGGGAAGCTCAGATAAAACGCGTCCTGATAGCAGCAGCCTTACAAGCATTAGTCATGCTCCTCCGGATCCGATTCCTCTTCTTGTTTTTCCTCTCTGCGAGGTCTCAGATCGCCCGAGCTCCCCTCAACCCACCGTGTTGTTCAAGTCAAACTGATAAAACAGAATCTGGATTTTTCGGATGATTTTTTAAAGAGGCGTGAGGTGTATGAAACTCAGGCTGGTTAATTGCTCCGAGCTCTGGCTCATTTGGTGGATCCCTCTGCTGTGGCGTTGCCGGCTCTCCGTCCACCGAGTCGTCCAGGAGTAAATAGAGGAATGTGTGTGCACGTGTGTTGAATTCACCGTGCACTATGTTCTGAGAGGCTTCTTATGCTGCTGGCTTGTTAAAGCGGTCCGAACAAGTATTTGCTTGTTAAAGGCAAACAGTGCCCAGAAGCCGGCGGTACAATAAACGAGGGGAAGAAAATCTCTTAGATGAATTGTTAATTGTTTTATTTTTTTTATTCACTTTGGCGTGAGAGGGATGGAGGCCGAACCATCTTTGGCTGCTTTTGGCTGCGGCTGTGATCTGCTGAGTGCTGTGTGGGATAGATAGCCTTATAAAATGTGGGGTGAAATAGCAAAGCTGTCTCCTACAAAATGACATTCCCATGCAACTAAATGGCAATCTCAATTACGCTTCCAGAGACATTTTTCTCTTCAGTTTCAAACAGGTAGAAATGGTAGAAACACCCCGTTGAAAAGCTACAAAACTACAGTTAGATTTTGGCAACAAAACTACTTGGTCATCATTGTTTGACTTGAATGACGATGTAATCGAAACAAAAAACAAAATCACAACATGTACTTGCTTCAGAAAGGACATGAACAGCAGTCTCCTGTGTGAAAGTCCTGTGTTTTTGGATTCCTCCACCACCCAGACCTCCTCCCAACGTGGCTTCCAGGCAGAGTCGTTTTAAACTAATGAATGATACGTTAAGAGCAAACCTAATCAGTGACCAAATACATTAACATTGAAACATTGTGGGTTCGTTGTGTCGGCAGATCATTGTCAGGAGGCCAGGCAGGGAGAATGGAGAATTTATAGCTTTTCACATTCATTTTCTTTTTTAATCATTAAAGTCAAAATGCTAATTTAAAGTTCAGTTGAGAAACAATTACCGGATGTTAAAGGTTAATTTAGGTATGTTTCAAACTAAGACTTATTGTTCCTTGTTCATGGTTTTTGATGACATGAAATAGAGATGTAGACGATATAAAACACCGTTTCCCACAGTTGGCGGCCACCTTCACGCCACATTGGAGTTGGGTGATGAATAAACAGGTTTCCAATGGACTTGACATCAGATTAAAACAAATATATGACAAATATAAAATGGGCAACAAGCAAGTGTTTTGAACAGGCATCGCCACCTGCCGCCTACTTGGTTGCTCCCTCTCGTCCTCGCTGTCCTCGCTGTAGGCGTCGCCAGCATCGCCCGGTGTGTAATGAGTTTTCACAGTCCAACTTTCTGTTTTCTAATCCTTCAAAAAGTTAATGACAAAACAATGCGATAGAGAGGCGGAGCAATAACAATGTTAATTTCCTGTTTAGTCGACAATGAGCTCTGAAAAGTCTTTGGATCAAACGGAAAGGTAAAGAAAACGTTTTATTTGAACAGAGTGTCCTTTTAATAATCTTGTGCTGGTATACATTTGGTCCTCTCTGCTTATTAAAAGTATGATTAATTGGTTGTAAACTTAATTATCCCCATACAGTAGTGAGTGATTTGTTGTGCGTACTTGTGTGTGTGTGTGTGTGTGTGTGTGTGTGTGTGTGTGTTCGGGCAGCTGTGTGTTCATTGCTCAGTTCGCTGCGAGACATTAATACTTATTACTGCATTATAAATGAATAAATGGAGCCTCAGAGTAGTTCGGTGCCTGAGAAAAGATGGTCTCCAAAATTGCTTTCGACCACTACATCAAGGAAAATTAGGAAGATAAAACAAAGTAACGAGCTTTTATGTGACTCCCAAATAGTATATAAAGTTTTCTGTTTCACGGCGGTTATTTAAAGGTTAGAGGGCGCTGTACTGGTCCGGTATTGGTGGCCCCGGTTAGAGCCGGAGGATACGGAGAGGAGGGAAGGGCTCATGAATTAAAGCGATGCGGTGTCCGGGACACCTGAGCGGAGGCAGTTATCGTTACCTGGAACACGCTGTTCAGTACAGCGCTGCTGAATGTGGGCAGCATTGTGTTTGTGCAGGAGGGACAGGGAAAAACATCGGATGTCAGCAAAAGAAACAAACTTGCAACACAAGGAATGTCACCATTTGTTTTTCTCCCCAGAGGGAAAAAAAACCATGAAAATAGAAAAATAACAGAGCCTCAAAAACAACAAGAGCAAAGAAGGATCAAATCCAAAGCCATAAGACAGTTTGTGTTCCTGGACTGGAGACGGCAGCGGGAGAAAAGACAGATGGTGGCAAAAGAGAGGAAAGTTATAGCCTGGAGAAAAGCGATAAACTTCTGATCCAATAAATCATACTCGCCTTTTTTCGATCCGTAATCATCGCTTTAATCCGTTTACCGGGCTTCGCCTCGTAAACCACAATCGGTCGCCTCGTCGTGTGTCAAGATTAGTGAGATAATCGTTTGTCTGCATTGATCATCGTTCGTCTGATGTGATCATTTCATGTGGGAAGTGTAGGTAGACGCTCGAGTGCCACTTTATTTTTAGAGCACGAAGCCACACGAAAGCAGCAGAGCAATCTACATGGTAGAAAATGAATAAAAACATGTGCGATTCTCATTATACTGCACAGCATTTGCTGGATATCAATCATAGATCAAGATGGAAAAGCTCTGACACAGATAAAAACCTCACAAGTAGAATTTTTGATACATTCCAGTAAAGTGAAGTGAAAAAACAGTCAAAGTGATAATTTACGAAATGAACATCATGCTGTATTGAAGAAGCAGTTGATACCGTAAACTCATGTTTACAGTCTTTACTGAGATCATAAATCATGCAATCTGAATTATTTTTGCAACCTGAGGAGGCGCCCCCTGATGGCCAGTAGAGAGAATGCAAGTGTAAGGCGATTTTCAGAACTGGAAGGTTGCCGCCTAAAAACAAATCACACAAATTGATATGGAGCCACAGCCGTTGGCAGAGAGCAAGGCAACAAGAAAGAGAGAAAATAAACCGAAAGAAGCAAAATGAGTTGGACTGCTGTCAGAGTCACCTTGTAGGGACAGGAAGTGTGTGTCCCGGTGAAGGATGTCTGGTACAAGTCTGAATAAAGAGAGGAGGACAGGGTTGGAGACGAGAGAAGACAGGCTGATGAAAGAGGAGGAGGAGGAGTACGAGAGGAGCTCTGACAGAATGTCATTAAGAAGGACAGCTGCCATTTTCCCTGTTGACTTCAAATCTACAATCCACACACACATGCAAGAACGCAAACACACACACAAACCCACTCACGTTCTTCATTTTGCCTTTCATGCTGTCCACTTATGATAAAAAATTAAATCTCTGTTTCCAGATAAAGCTCTGCCAATAAAAGTGACAATTAAAAATGCACAAACTAATTTAATAACATGTTCAGTCAACATGAACTTAAAAAAAAGCTATTATTAAAATTCTTCGAAAAAATGAGAGGTGGGCGGGAGGGGGGGGGGGGATTTTAATTTCACAGTGCTTTGCAGCCAATTTTGTTTACAGGGTGCAGAATCCAGTCATGTTTAGAATGTATGCACAATGTATTTAATTAGAGCATAATCTGTGAACTGTTATAATCAGTGGACTTCAAGACGAAGAAACAGTGACGACGTGAAGCAGCTTCAAGAGAAAAGTTCAAACCCAGATAAATGAAATGATCTTCTCGACTTTCGATGCAAATCGCAACACGGGTGTCAAATGATCCGCAGGTTCTCACATACTCGAATATATGCTGGAAGAGTTATCAATCCTCCTCCCTGTTAGAGGTGAGTTCAGACAGAATGTGAGGCGAAGTCGAGGTGAAAGGGAACGTGTGATTGGACGAGGTGAGCCATACTTGCTCGTGGCGGCACAATCTTAGGTAAAGACGTGGGAAAAAAAAGAAAAAAATGCTTGTCCCGAGGCTTTATGAATGTGCTTCATAAACGGCGGAGATGAGAGGAAAATAGAAAGTCTGTGGGGGAATGACATGACGGGGGTGAAAAAAACGAGTTCCTGGTGAGTTCTGAGATCAGTCGGAGGCTGAGATGCAAGTTTCTGGCTTAAAGCAAACGTCTGTACAGTCGGAGCGCTGGGGGGAAAACCAACAGCTGTGTGTCCGGGCCAGCACACACACAGGCTCACCTGGGCCCTCGGGCCATAAGCCCCGCCCTCTGGATTCACGCCGTCTCTCCTACAGCCGTCTTGCTGTTGCAACCTTCCGCACTTCCACACGCTCTGCTTTCATTCCGGTTATCGCCCATCGACCACGGCACCGTTGGCTCCATCTCAGACCCCAATTTAGACTTGTACCCCGAGACTGTCTCACACACACACACACACACACACACACACACACGCACACACATACACACACAAGGTTATGCACTTAAAAGAAAGTCTCTTAATGCCACACAAACCAACAACGGCGTGGGTGGATCAGCGTTGAGTGCAGCGTTATGTGCGGAGGTGTTGAAGCTGCAAAAGAAGACGATGGCAGCTGAAGGGAAGGGAGAGACGTGTGAGCACAGAGGGCAGCATTTATAGCTCAAGGGCCCCAGGAGCCCAATCAGCTGACGACCTCCTCATGTCGGCCAACTGCCTGCTGAGGCCGGGCCAGGAAGGTCAAAATTACAAGATTACAAGAGCAAAGTGAAAACTTTCTAATGTGGCTCCAGTTGTCAAAGCAGGTATCTTCATCCATCGCTGGGAGTTTCCTGCAACAAACCTACATGTCACGACGGATCCTCCGCGGCAACCCTGCAAGATTAACAGCCACACGAGAAAATATCAAAGAGCCACACTGCTTAAGCTTCACATTATTTGGGGCTGAACTTTGGGATTGTTGGAAGAATTATCAGATCGACTCCTCCAGTTTCCCTCAACCACAAAGGTACACACATGTCACTGTGTGTTCAACCGTACACAGAGTCAGACAGGCGTGAATGAACTAATCAAACGCTACCCTCTTACTACGACTCCTGCAAGTCCATAAAACAGTGAATAATCAAGCCGACGCACCTACAGCGTATTAACATATCGTAGCGTTTAATATGCAGAGGGAAAACCGAGAAGAAAGAGGGACGGAGGGAGAGAACGGAGATGAAACGCATGAAGCACGAGTGGATTGGGAACAGATGAGAGAATGGAAGGCAGAAAGTCTGTGTGTGTGTGTGGGGGGGGGGAGTGGGAGCGAGTGATAGGGGAGCAGTGGAGCAAATCAAAGTAAAATTAAGTGCATTTACATATTTAGATGAGCGCTTCTAGTCAGCCTGTCTAATTATTTCATCTCCATTTTTCATTTACACGCCGTTCAATCCAAAAGCAGCAGGCCGTGAGGAAAGTTTCTCCCTCTCTCTCCCGTTACTTTATCACATTCCCCCCCCCCTCCCCCCCAACGGCCTTTCGTTATCCGGGTCATTACCATACGCTTTTTGTCCGGCCGCTTGTTCTCTCCGTCTCCTCCCGCCGTCGCTCGCCATGTTTTATGCATACGTGAATACTGCCCCACATGTGTCCAGTAGTTGTGTGTGTGTGTGTGTGTGTGTGTGTGTGTGTGAAGGGTTCACTGCTAATGCCCTTTCTACCACCATGTTTTATGCATCGTGTTGTCCTGGGGAAGATAACTATGTGTATGTCAGTGTCCAATAGGCGTGTGTGTGTGTATGTGTGTGTGTGTGTGTGCACCCACCCACTATTAAACCTTTCGAATTAGCATGAACCATGTCAGGAGAAGCCAAGCCGCGTTAACCTTCTATCACTGATTTTCCCCCTTTTTTATGCCTTTCTTCACACTCCATAAATCTGTCTTTCTCCGTGCGCTCACAATCTTTCCTTCCTTCCCTCACCTCTCTCTCTCGACTCATCACTTTTGTTCATCTCCCCTTCTCTGTACATAACTCCTATAAATGCCCCCCCCCGTGCGTTTGTGTGGGAGCACTTGCATATGTGTGGAAGTGTTGTTGCTTTGAGGCTTCTGTTTATGTGAGCCTCTTCGCTTGTATAAGTGGGCGTGTTTAGGCTGACAGTGTGTGTGTGTGTGTGTGTGTGTGTGTGTGTGTGTGTGTATGTGTTTGTGTCTGCCGGCATAAAAGGTTGTTATGTGCTTTAGGTGTTAATTGGCTGAGGAGCTTCGTTAATATTCTCCTTGCGAGCCTGTTCGTCAGGAACAGAGCCGGCAAACTGATGAGTGTGTGATTTTCCTCCAGAGAGAGAGAGAGAGAGAGAGAGAGAAGAGAGAGGCGAAGGAGTAACAAGAGTGACTTCAGTGCAAAGACCCTCTGTAAGGTCAGAGTGAGAGGAGAGTCGAGCAAGAAAAGGGATCGGGGGGGGAGAAAAAAAGCAGCAGAGGCAGAGAGACGAGGCAAAACGGGGGGAGTGACAGAGACGGGAGGAGCAGGGAGGGGCCGAGAGAGCAAAAGACAGAGTGAGAGAGACGAAGAGAGGGAGGCAGGGGGGAGAGAGATGTGATAAAAACCCATAAAGGGTTCCATTGAGGCATCGGGTGAAAGGAAAGATTATATCATGCGGGGGAGAAATTATCCCTTTGTAAGGCATTGGTGAATTGGCGGAATGGGGGGGAAAGGCAGGTTGGCAGGGCAGCCCCCACCCCCCTCCCTCATAGCCACTCCATCACCCACACTATATACCACAGCAGCACCAAACCCGGCCCAGACCCCCTCCTCCAGCTCGCTGAGACACAGCAGCTTCCTCCCGCAGAGCGACCGAAATGAAACATCAGAAGCCGGCGCTTTGACAGGTTGATATACACATCAATAACACATCGCGAGCACATACCTGGAAAGGAAAAGCACGAGCATATAGGCACGGCGACAACCTATCTGTCACACCTATCTGTCACTACAAACACATCAGAGGAACAGAGGCGCTTTCTACACGTGTAACATGCAAATGTAGGGGGGGGGGGGGCTGACACATGCGCCGCGGCGTGGAAAACACTGAGCGGAGAGTTTGTGGCCTGTCACTGGGAGGTGTGATGCTGCATGGGTAATGAGTGTTACTCCCAGCAGGTAGCTGTGTAGCATGTGGCTCGCAGCGGCGCACAGAAACACTCGTTAGGAAGCTCCGACGGTTCCTCTCAACTTGGCAGGTAACACTGTTTGCATTTATCTTACTGAATAAGGGATGACTGAGCTTAGCGCTCTGTTGCATCCCAACGGGGGGGGGGGGGGGGGGTCTGCATAATACAATATGCCTGTAATGCCTTCTCATCCTTAAACTGTGTGTCTTTCTATGAATGCATGTATGAGAACAGCAAGGGCCAAGAACACATTTAAGTGGCGCATCTGCATTAACAAGCTTCTAGCCACGTTGGCCTATATACTCATATATATATATATATATATATCCATCCATTTTCTACCGCTTATCCTGTATTCAGGGTCACGGGGGGGCTGGAGCCGATCCCAGCTGTCATTGGGCGAAGGCAGGGTACACCCTGGACAGGACGCCAGTCTATCGCAGGGCCATATATATATATATATATATATATATATATATATATATACATACTCCAACACATCGCATCCTGCAGCTCTTTATCAGACAAGTGAGGAAAAACCTGCATCCAACTTGAATCCCGATGTATGAAAAGCACCTTTCGCACATAATCTGGATGCCCACTTGCTTTTTTTTTTTTTTTTTTTTTGCAGTTGCAGCTGCACCCGGGTTTTTCTTTGGGTTCAAACTAAAGGTAGTATTTGTCAAATGTCATTGAGCTGCAGCTTTGACTTCATTCAAAATGCAGCCCAGTCTCCAACAAAACACATATACTAATTTGCTTTGCCAATTGTGTTTTTGTGGGGAAAAGTAATTTCTGCCGGGATTTAGTTTAGTGGCCAGGCTTTTTTCCAGTCCATGTATTGTGACTGTCTTCACAGTCGCAGGGAGGAGGATGTAGAAAAGGCTCTGATTTGTGGCACAAGAACATAAATGTGACTCTTTGGGGCCCGATCTTGCACTTTGAACACCAACACAAGTATCATCGCTATTCATCCGACGCACAGCGTCCTTTCCACCAGATACGCACGTCGCTAATACAGGAAATTAACCTGAAAAAATGAGGCGTGGTCCGGCCACACACCAGGAAAAACCTGCTTTAAAGTCAGTGGCATGTTATTTAGATGCTATTTTAAGGGCACATGCTTTTTCTCTTAAAGGGAATGGGAGATGACGCTGATTGGTTTATTTCATGTTACGCCCAAAACACACCTATCAGTAATTAAGACCAAGCCTTTTTAGATTTGCATCGGGTGATTTATCTGTTGGTATAATAGCAACAGTGTCCGAGATGAAAAAGGGCCCTCTGTGTGAGACATTTGTAGGAGTCTCTTTTTTTTAGCGTTTTTGACTTTTTGAGTCTTCAAGCTTTTGTCCACGCTGGCCCCAAAAAAAGAAACGTTTCTGGTAAATGTCAGGATGAAAGCATGTGAGAAATGTCCTTTGTTTGTTCAACTGCTTTTTTTTTCTGATTGAGTTAAATAAAGAGCATTTCTATTGAAGTCATCAGCCTGAACTGGCTCCTGCAACGACATTAGCACCAGCCATCTCCAGTGTTCTCCATCTTCAGTGTTTTGTTGTAAAGTGCACACTCAGATCTTTGCCAGGCTTGAAGAGAAATAGCTAAAATTGTCCCCCTTTAATGCACGGTAGATGCATGGTATATGCATATCGGGATGAGTCTAATAATAGTCTACAATGGCTGCCACGGTGCCTTTCATTGTCTCCCCTTCCATCCAGTAGAAGAGTTGAATCTCCTGGTTAACCGTAGAGAAGGGTGAAGCCCACACTGCCTGCTCACATCTGTATTCACATCCCAAACATCAGGCAGCCAGCCATTCAAATGTCCATATCTGTTTTGTATTCTTGTAAGCCTGTCATGATGTGAGCCATATTGACTCTGATTTATTTATTTGCCAGGCGCCGCTATCAACAGACTGTGGAAAAAAATAAAGAAAATCAAACTTTGTAATCCTAAATTGTGTGAAGAAGAGACAGGAGGTGTCACTCGAAATGGTGATTGGGCCGTATTGATCCCCGCGCCCGGGAGCGTGAGGTGAGGCAGGAAGTAGCCTGAGCCGTGCCTCCAGAAAATGCAGTCACTGATAGTGTCCATAGATCGAGGAGCTGTGACTTTTCTAATTAGAGAGTTCAGAGCAAAACCCAGTTGGATTAGCTAGTGTGTGTCTCTAGGCTAGCTATTAACAGCCAGTCAGACAAACAAGAAACCAGAGAGACGAGGGGAGGAGCGGGGCCGGGGGGGGGCGGCTGAGCATGATGTGAATGCTCTCAGACCGAGGTCAAAATAGTTGTTTTTTATGAGGAAAAAAGGCTCACATTTTGGTATTTATGATGCCCTCCTTGTAGAAGTTAAAGAATCAAGTCCATTTGCAGTATCTCAAACAGTACTTGTGTAATATTGTTTACGCTGGAGAGAATCCCAGAGGAGATTACTCCATCAGGACAGTTCAGATAATACTTCCCTGTGAGTGATTCAACTTTCTGGTAGTCTGGGACTTCGTGGCAGCTCCATAAAACAAACTTTAGATATATATATATAATATAATATATAACTTGAAACTTATTTGAAGTGCACTCCCACTATAGACAGTCTATATTCATGAATATATATATATGTCCGCGTTGCTGTATATCCGTAACTGTGCTAATACTCCGCCGCTCACGCTGTGCTGAAACATCCTCGGGGAGATGTTCATTTGATTTAGCTTTGACTTTCAGGATCACATGGGCCTCTTCACACGTTGCCAGCTAATAAACCCTCAAGATTCACGCCTACACAGACACACATATACATGTAACCCCCTACAACGCACACACACACATGCACTCTCCCAATCCACTCGCCTGCACAACCTCGAGGGAGACATAAGAAATAAATTCGACACTTCCGCTTACCCAAGAAGCGCCTTAAGGACAAAGAGAAATTTAATCTTGGATAAGCCTCCCGATAGAATCTCTGCATTAGCCCTCTGCTGCTGGTTCACAGCTATCCCATCAACCTGCACCTCCCACACCTTGGCCCGATTCCCTTCACATCCATCCTCCTCTGTGTTGCTTGTTTTCTCTTTTCCTCAAATGTCTTCCTCTCCTTCCTTTTTCTTCTCTCAGACTGTCCCACTAATTCTTTAGTGGCTCTCTTTCCTCCACCTCTAGTCTGTTACTCCCTCCATCCTCCGTCTCCCACTGTGTGACCCCCCACCCTCCCCCATCTCTCCATCGATTCCCCAGCGGTTGTACATACTGTATATATCTATATTTCTGCTCCTCTCCCATGTCGGAGTGCTTTAATACCATTGGTATTAAACGCTGGCACGACCTCCTTGGCATACTTAAGCAGGCAGGGATCCTTGTAAGGCTGTTTGAGTGCTTAATATTTTCAGCACGCCGCTGACTTAAGCCCCTTAAGTGCTTTGGCAACACTTATTCCACGGTGGCACCAATGAAGCCCATTAAAAATTTGTTTTGGGTGAGAGAGGGAGAGAGGGGGGGACAGAGAGAGAGAGAGGGAGAGACGGGGAAAAGAGGAGGGGGGGAGGTGACACACTTTGCCATTACCTCCCTTCTGCACTCACTGCAACAAAACAAATACACCCATCAGGGGGTTACACACACACACACACAGGGTCGTTGACACACACACACACACACACACAGGGTCTTTGACACACACACACTCGCCAGTAGTGCGATGTTTGTGATGTGTTGTTCTTTTTGTCTGTAATTATGTCCTTTGTTGCTTTGCAAAGCACTTTGTGATGACCCTATTTTGTTTAAAGCACTTGCTAAATAAATGTGGCTTTATTTGACTCGATAATGGGGAACAGCGTGTTTCAAATTGAACGCGTAAAAGATGTTTGTAAATACGGGCGTGCGGCAGATTAGAGCTGATACTTTACGATGGGTTGATTAAGAAGTAGAAGAAGAAGAGACGCATTCATTGTAATTGCGGGACTGCGTTGCCTTTCACAGTTTACAGGACAATGAAAGTCACAGACGCAGACTGGACTGGAGTTTAGCTTCCACCATTGGCTAGTTTTATTGCCAGTAGCGGGAATGTTAGTACACAACGGGCACGAACAAAGGAAGTGAATCACGCATTGTTGGTGCAAACATATACGGGACAAGTTGGACAAGCTGTTAGCGTGATTTCTGCTTCATCAGTGTGAAAATATGGAGCCGACACCTTTTTATTGAGCCAGGTTCACATCAGCGTAAATCATAAACGCCGCGTCCACTTTGAATTACCAACATGCATCTCAGCGGGCCATAAAAATGGCCGTGGAACATAAAGAGACACTGTGATGCCACTGTGTGCCTGCGAGGATAAATTAATGGGGAGTAGACGGTGAAAGGGCCAAATGTACACGCTGCTTCAGTCAACACTGGACAGACATTCAGACACACACTGTCACTGTTTGTCGACCTGAAAGAGGAGCATTGTTGCTCACACACACACACACTCATCTTTAACCTTCGCTAAATAGTATGCAGAATATGCAGACGCTGATCCCACACTGACACATTCTGAGCAAGGGGAGGGTAGCGAGGGTTATATAAACACGTG
Organism: Chelidonichthys spinosus; assembly: GCA_029853015.1. Taxonomy (NCBI): domain Eukaryota; kingdom Metazoa; phylum Chordata; class Actinopteri; order Perciformes; family Triglidae; genus Chelidonichthys; species Chelidonichthys spinosus. The sequence continues at coordinate 193,134 of CM056834.1, read as the reverse complement.
GAACGGGGGAGACGCGTCCTCGGACAGACGGACGTGGTCATCAACGACATCACGTTGGGATTATAGCAACTCTTACAGTTCAAGCCGGAGGAGGAAGTAACGAAGGATTGACTGGAGGAAGAGGGCAGAACGGATAAACTAAACACAATTTGAGGAGATCAATTTGAACAAGTGAATAGGCTTTTTTTTTTTTTCGCTGTCAGGACTTGAACACTGAATACATTTCTCAGCGTCGGCCAGTTTGACCGCTGAAGTCGGCGATGATCCGCTTCGGGCTTTGCCAGGAGTGTCAGGGCCGTCATCGCTAGAGCTCGTTGTGTTTGCAGAGGGAGAGAGAGAGTGTAGTGATCTGAGGATGACACCCACACTTTATTCCATCAGATAGTGCTCAGTGAGGTGTGTGGCGCCACTCATCACACTTTTGTCTCCACGCCGCAACGCATACATATCAAACAGCGACACACTTCCCGGAGAGAGCGGCGATGCATCAGATCCTGACGAGCAGCTGAAACGCTGTCCGGGACTCCAAGATCGCCGTGTGTGTGTGTGTGAACACTGGAGTGTTGCAATACAGCGGAGCATGTTGCAAACGGAGGTCGATGCTGCACGATTACACCTTCTGATAGCATGTGATTATTCTGAGTCGTCTAAAATGACCATGTAAGAATCGCTGTCCGCTTACCCGACAGTGTGTACACGACAGTGTTCAGGCCAATAATGGTTGAAACCTTGTGGGGGAAAACAGCAGACTCGGGAGTGTGATACCTTGAAACTTAACGCGTCTGGCTGGTTATTCAACACGGGGCGAGCACTTCCACTCCGTCTTTATGGAGCGACACTCAAGCTCAATGGCTCTTTTTTAACCTTAGCTATATCCAGATGCGTTGCAGGGAGACGTGCCTCATCTCCACAGAGGCCCGGCGGTTTTGGTTATAGCTCAAAGGAACATTGACTTCTGGCTGCCGATTTGTCGGGTAAGAAGTGCGAGGAAAGAAAAACCCTGTTTGGCTCATTAAAATAAAATGTGTTGGAGAATCGTTGCACTAGATTCCTCTGTTCTCGAGGGCTCAGCAATGTAGGTAATGCTGATGCTAAACTTTAGCATTTAGTCCCCATCACGATCTGACTGAAATATCATTTTTTCCCAGTCCTTGGAGCGGTGTGGTTTGGCCGACACCAGGCCGTTGCTGTGGTTGTCCAGCTTGACGGTGCAGTGTGCAGCCAGTGATGAGCTCATTAAGTTGCCCCTTTGGTTAACTGCATACCTGCCATGATTGAATACCTCAGCTGGTGAAGAACACAGTGTTGCCGGTCTCCTTCGGCCACTTTTGGTATTGGTTTTTTTTGTGCCCTATTGATCTGAGAGTCTCTGAGCTTTGGTCCCAGGAGGCTCGGAGCACCGTGGTAGAGAAACAGCTAGCCGAGCTGTGTTTGCTTTGTTGTCGCCCTGCTTAGAGGGGGAAGCCTCTGCACTGTATGGATTTAAGACGATGCATGTCGTGAGTTCTATCTAAGCAGCACGAGGTGTACCTTTTATTTTTTGCTCATCTCTGTGTGCATTGTGATACAGCTCTGTATGTGAATAAGCAGCTAAAGAGGTTTCCTTGCACGGGTGTGCACACAGCAGTCCTTTCTTCTCAGTGTTGTCCTCCAACAACAACTTCTGTCTGCTTGCACTGAAGTAAAGCTGGCCAGTTAGCCATAGCGTGTTAGCGTGTGCACGTGTCTGCAGCATTGCAGAACAAATCAGTCGTGTGTGTGTGTGTGTGTGTGTGTGGTTTGTCTGTAGCAGTGCAGGAAGGGTCACAGAGAAGCCATTGATCAAACGTGCACATCCTTACACACACACACACACACACACAAACACACAGCTTCTCAATAAACAATGAGGCCTGTCCGGAGCTCTGTCCTCTGCCGCCTCCTCCCTGCCCCCTTCTCTCTGGCCCTCCGCAGCCTGGTCCTGGTCCTGCTCTGCATCACCCGTAAGTCATGCACGCATGAACACCCACATGTGCACACACACACACACACACACACATACATGAATGAGATGTAGGAAATGGATTCTGGAGGGAAACGCGTAATTGAACATGAAATAAGTCATAAAAACAAGGACTTAATGTTCACATGTGTACACTGGTTTCATAATGCAGGCACGATGTGGCAATTTGGTGGAAGCACAAGCTCCTTGTTCTTTCCAATGAAACTCCCCGCAGACATCTCTCTAAATGGCGTAATGCGATGCCTCCGTTATATATAAAAGGAGAACACAACAGTGCCTAAGGTGCTAATTGGTGTAAATTGCTGCAGAATGAGAATCCAGCTCGCTGCCCGGCTCATGACCGAGAGGAGAAACAGCTTTTGATTGAATCGCTAAGTGAGAGCTTCAGATGAATTGTCCAAAAATGCAGCTAATCAAGTAAGAATTGGTAATTAAGATTAAGAGTAGCGAGGATAGCTAGACAGGAGTATATATATACCCAGGAGGTGACCGTACCACAGAATGAGAGACCAGACAGAGAAAGAGATTGGATGGATGGACCAAAAGACTAAATCAGTCCTGAATGAAAGCGGAGAGATGGAGAGAGCGATACAAGAGACCCAAGTCTTTTCTTTTTCATCCCCTCAGCCCTCCTCTGAAGAACATAATAAAAGAAAGTTGAACCCCAGAGTGGGAGAGATACAGCCAGCCCAAATAGAGAGGTTGTCAAAAGAGAATGGGGAGAGTGAGAGACCAATGTATATATTGAAAGAGAGGGAGTGATGGACACACAGGACGGCCAAATAGAAACTACTGTATGTGAGGGCGAGGCAGGACTGGGGAAGTGGCGAGACGGAGGTGGAGACAACGCACTCTCTTGTGTGTGCAAGAAAGACAGTGATGAAGAGGAGGGGGCTCAAAGATGAAACAAGAGAAGGTCGGGGTTTGAAACTGAAAAATGACACGAGGCAGAGCTGGTGAGGCAGAGCGGTACGTGGAGTGGGATCAGTGGGACCGGAGTTGCTACGTGCTATTAATACCGCCTGTCATTATTATTATCATGCATCTAATACAGAGAGATGTTCTCTCCCCGCTGCTCATTGCTAAACAAGTGTTGTGCCGCTGTGCACCGTATACCTTCTCCTCTGTGCCAGCCTCAATCAAAAGCATCCCTCTCTCTTCTTTCTTTCTTCCTTTTGCATATTAGATCAACAGAAGGATATTGTGTTTTTTCTGGGGTGTTGAGTGGGGACGATAGGGGAGGGAGGGATGCAGAGAAAGAGTTTGTGTGTTGGCAGTCAGTGTGGTTATGTAATTCACACCAGTAGAGCAGAACACCCCCCCCCCCCCCCCCCCCCGCATACACATTCATCAGCATCACAACCAACACACACCAAAGGGAAGTCAGCCATGTGTTTGGGTTTCCAACACCAGCTCTTTTTGGCCGTGGTAAATCTCCTGTGTGGTTGCCACCGCGTAATAGCCCTGTAAATTTCCTTTAAGCTGCGTTTGTGTGTGGTGTGTGTGTGTGTGTGTGTGTGTGTGTGGTGGCCATTGTCACAGGGGTTGTGACGGGACCCAGGCTATAAAACACCGAATAGCAGATAGCGCGAACCAGCTTCAGCTGTCAGGAGAACGGCGAGAGAGGAGACGGGGGAGATGATGGTGGTTTGTGAAGGGTAAGAGGAGGGGAATAAGAGAGCAGAATAAGTAATGGGATGAGTGGACAAAAGGGGAGCGAGGGGGAGTGATCAGGGAGATGCAGGAGGAGAGGAAAGAAGAGGGGATGGGGGGTAAGAGAGGGGTGAGCTGATGAAATAGGCCTACGCCAAAGGGCCGAAGAGACATAAAGATGCGAAGGTCAAAGCGGGAGATACTGAAGGGGGAGATGAGGGGGAGGGGGAGGTGAGTAACAGAAAAAAGGTGATGGGAGGAAGAAGACAACAGATTTCAATGCAGAGGATGAAAGCGGCGTGTCGGGGAGCCAAGCCAGTGAACAACAGGATGTGAAATAAATAAATAAATGAAGGTAAATGTTCTAATGAGAGGTCAGGAGTGAGCGGAGACAATGTTATGCTGATTTTTGATGATTAGCAGTGCGGTGCTCGCAGTACACCAGTGAGTGATGAAGAGACTGTCTGAAGTTCCTGCCAAAGAGGGAGAGAGGAAAAGAAGGGTGGAAAGAATAGAAAAGTGGAGACAGAGAGGAGCTGTGAGACCGGCAATTAAAAGAAGCAGAAAGTAGAGAAGAAGATGAAAGAGGGAGGGGAAACTGAGATTTTCAGTCTTGCACTCCAATCAATTGTTTTTGTCCTCTTCTTGTCTCATTCGCTCCTCACTTTTTCTTTCTGTCGTTCCCTTTTTTGCTCCCTCTCTCCCGGCTCACTATGAAAACAGCGCGATTATGCTGCAGACTTGAGCTGCAGAACAAATCACATTTAGCAAAGGAGAGTGTGGAAGATAGAAGAAGCAGAGAGGCAGGAAACGATTCCCACTGAGTCAGAAAAAAGAAAGCGAGAAGGAGAGAAGAGGGGGGAATGAAAGCCTACTGCAGCTTGGAAAGAAAATATTGCAAGGAGGGGGGGGGGGGCAACATGAAGTAAGAAAAGGACGTAGGGACACGAGTGAAGAGGCATCAGCTGGGCGAGAGACAACGGGAAAGATAGAAAGAGTTGCTACTATTCTCCTGAGGGGGGAGAGAGAGAGAGAGCATGATGAGGCATGCAATAAAAGAAGGGAAGGAGGGAGAAGACAGGAAAAAAGGAAAAAAGGGTTCCGATGAAGGGAAGATGAATCAGGGAAAAGATCGGGAAGAAGGTGGGGAGGAGAGCGATCGAGAGACTGTGGGTTTAAATGGAGAGAGAGGACGATGGTGAGATTGGACACAATGGCAGCAGGAGGGAGAATTATGAGTTATGGACTAAGAGGAGGCGAGGGGGTAGCGTAAGAAAAGCAGGACGGGAGAAAGCGACAGAGCGAATTTTAGTCTGTTAAGAGAAAGATGGATGAGAGTTGTGGGTCTGCAGATGGAGGTGCAGAGAAGAAACCTCAAAGTCAGCTGTTTTTATAGTCAGTCCAGCTCAAAACTCTGTGATGAACCTGGAGCGAGTATCTACACACACGTAAACATTGAGAACTTCATTTGCATACATACTGTGTGAGCCGGCTTGGCTCGGGGGCTCGGGGGATAACGGGGGTGGGGGGGGTGTACATCCAGATGGGGAGAGATGGAGAATTTGCCAACAGACGACCCCATAAGACTTGGAAACCATGAGCCGCTGTTATTGTTTTAATTAAAGCAGTAATAGCATGCAGCGGGGTCGTGCTTGTGTTCTCCTGCATCGATTCCCTTGTAAATCCTCGGCCGGCGTTTTTGGAGAAAAAAGAAAAACTCAGGCTGTTGGCCCGCCTCCAATCGGGAGATTCACCCATGAACCTTTTTATAAAGGTTCTCCTAACGCGGTTTTGAAAAAAAAAAGTGCCCCAGAAAGATAATGAGAGATAATGCATAGGGAGAAAGTGACTGTGCCGCTTCAAGGATACACGGGGGCTTGTCTGGGGCCAAATGGAAGACAGCTCATCTCTTATGTGTCTTTTTGTCCCATCTCTTCCTCTCTTCACTCTCAGAGACGTGGAGAGAGAGGGAGAGAGACAGAGGAATAAGGGCAGGGTGAAACCGAGGGAGAGAGACGCAGCAAGGCAGTAATTCAGCCCGCTAACCCTGCACCAGTGAGGCAGTTTCTAGAATTTACCGTGACCAAGGGTGAGCTAGCGAGTCCACCTGGCTGCCTCCCAAATCCCCCTCTTTTAACTCTCCATCCCTCCCTCCCTCCGTCCGTCCCCCTCTATCCTCTGCCTCCCTCGGCTTATAACTCAACCCCATTGCGGGACCATTAGGAAGGGCCCCCGAACAGCCTTGTTTTATGAATTTGCACGCCTATTATTTATTTATTTGTTTATGTATTTTGGAATGATGGCCCTTCTCCGATCTCTATTGCTGTAGTAAATAAAGGCTCTTTTTTTTCACCCGGTGACAAGCGGGTGTATGGGCGTTTGAAAAGGATGAGATGTGCCGATCCACTGCTGTGAAATACTGCCCCCGCTTGGCTGGACAGAGAAGTGGTTGTTGTTGTCCCCCCTCCTGTTTTATTTCTCCGTTGATCATCATAGCAGTCAGTGCACTACCGGGGTATCGATTGCTCTCAGCATTCTCCTTTAATATGATTCCAAGCTTGTGGAGTATTTTATTATGGGCCCCAGATTTTAATGGGGGCCAGATTAATACCTCTGTCACATAGGTTGACCCCCCCCCCCTATGTCAAGGCTCATGGCCTTGACGTGAATGGCAGCTTGTAAAACCTCCAGTCAAAGTAAAGTGCTGCTCCCAGCTGCGTCATGGAGAATATGCGTCATCTCTCCCGTATATATATATATATATATATATATATTTTGTGTGGCTCCCGCCAGCTGCAGACCCATAAGCATCAGTTTCTTAGTAACTCCCTGCTATCATTTCCTGGTTTCCACCCCCCCACGCCGTCTCCCGTCCCTCTGTTCTCCTCGCCTCAGATTGATCATCCAGCAGCAGCCAGCAGGTGTTTCTGGGTGGCGTCTCAGCGGGCGGCGGCGAATGCCAGCCATCCAGCTCTCGAAAAGCGGTTAACGATCCTTTATTTTTCCTTCTCTTCCTTCGTCGCCCGTTCTGCGCACGTTGGCCACCGCAGCTCATTTCTTTTGAAGGGGGAAGCTGTCAGGAGAAGTGGGTCTACAAATAGACAGCTAATACGTTTTTCTGGCCGCCTCCCAGAAGCCAAAATGTTCGGAACCACTTTCTTCTCCCGGAGTCGCTCTCCGTCGTTCTAATGGGTCGCTAATCACACGCAGGCAGCGCGATGACTTGGTCGGGATGCACAGCGTGACTGTCACAATTAGGGCCGAGCCTGGTTGCCACGGTGATGAGTAATAACAGCCATTAGAAAAATAATTGGGATGGTGGTGGCAGGCCCTGATGGCCCCCGATATGAATCACAATATTGATGCAGAGAATGGGAGCAATTATGACGACAATTAGTGGTAATTGTCAAGATTTAAAAAAAAATGTTCTCCTCTGTTCCATAGAGTATTCCAGTCCCCTTTGTCTTTATCCCCTCTTGGTTTCTCTCCGTCTTCAGTTCGATATCCACTGTGTCTCTCCGTTCCCCCGATGTGATGAATATGTAGGCTTTGAGTATTTCATTAAAAGAGATTAAAATCGAGGGGGAGAATTAAATTTGGATGAAGTTGGCGGGATCAGATGATGTCAAAGCAGCTTAATTGCAATATGCCAGCCTCCTGCGTGTGCACAACCAGCACACATGGCCCACCTATTGTGCATGTGAGCACTCTTTAACTCAGGACACACCCGTTTTTTGCAGATATAGATATTCATTCTGGCCCAAAGCAGTCATGTCAGCAACTTCTGCTATGGCAGGCGCCATCTGTTTGTCTCATTTCCTGCCTTCTGAAGGTGTTTTACAGAGCTCGCAGACACCGCTAGACCCGGCAGTGAAATATATATAGTCCCGTCGCCTTTATCGGCACTTCTTATTGCCTGCTTCATCATCGCGCCTCGATATCGATGTCCTTCTTTTCTCTAAATTCTCCCCACGGCCAACACTTCGCCAGAGACAGAGAGGGAATGCAAATGGGGATGCAAATTGGTAAATACTAGTTTGAGGAGGCCAGAAAGCTGGTGCTCTCTTCAAGGCAATCACATTCCGCCGCTGGCTGGGCCCTCACGGGCTAATTGAGCGTGAATCATCTGAAATTCAAACGCCGTAGGCTCGGTGTCCATTGTGCTCGGCGGGAGGCGTGACTCAGCCGTGGCGTGTCGGCGGCCTGACCCACAAACGGACGGGCGCTCCGATCGGAGCATAATCAACCTCCTCGTTACTGACTCCGCTGTCAGCTACATCAAAGTGGCTCCCCGCTGTTTTCTCGGCACCCTTGTCTAAAAATATTGACTTTTGGGGGCTGAATAAGTTTGTTTGAAAAATAACGTCCGGAAAGTTTCTGCGAGCGGTCTGAATATCCTCATTTGCTGGAGCGCCGCGTACGTGTGTGTGTGTGTGTGTGTGTGTGCGTGTGTGTGTGTGAGAGAGAGAGAGAGAGCTCATTCCCCCCAGAACTTTCCAAATACCTGTCATAAGAACCTTTTCATCAGGATAATGGAGTGCGATCCACTGGCTTAGCTCACACCTTGATGAGGAACGGTCTGGAGACCATGAAGGATGAGGAACGGTCTGGAGACCATGAATGATGAGGAACGGTCTGGAGACCATAAACGATGAGGAACGGTCTGGAGACCATGAACGATGAGGAACGGTCTGGAGACCATGAACGATAAGGAACTGTTTGGAGACCATCAAGGATGAGGAACAGTCTGGAGACCATGAACGATGAGGAAGGTCTGGAGACCATCAAGGATGAGGAACAGTCTGGAGACCATGAAGGATGAGGAACGGTCTGGAGACCATGAACGATGAGGAACGGTCTGGAGACCATGAACGATGAGGAACAGTCTGGAGACCATGAACGATGAGGAACGTCTGGACCATGAACGAAATGATTTTGGAGCGAAGTTTGTTGAGACCATCAAGCGGAATTGAGGAACCAGTTCTGGAGACCATGAAGGATGAGGACGGTCTGGAGACCATGAACGATGAGAGAACGGTCTGGCCCCAGAACTTCCATGAAGGATGAGGAACTTTACAGGTCTGGAGACCATGATAGCTGATGAGGAAGGTCTGGAGACCATGAAGGATGAGGAAGGTCTGGAGACCATGAAGGATGAGGAAGGTCTGGAGACCATGAACGATGAGGAAGGTCTGGAGACCATGAAGGATGAGGAAGGTGTGGAGACCATGAACGATGAGGAAGGTCTGGAGACCATGAAGGATGAGGAACGGTCTGGAGACCATGAACGATGAGGAACGGTCTGGAGACCATGAAGGATGAGGAACGGTCTGGAGACCATGAACGATGAGGAACGGTCTGGAGACCATGAAGGATGAGGAACAGTCTGGAGACCATGAACGATGAGGAAGGTCTGGAGACCATGAAGGATGAGGAACAGTCTGGAGACCATGAAGGATGAGGAAGGTCTGGAGACCATGAACGATGAGGAACGGTCTGGAGACCATGAACGATGAGGAACAGTCTGGAGACCATGAACGATGAGGAACGGTCTGGAGACCATGAACGAAAAGGAACGGTTTGGAGACCATCAAGGATGAGGAACAGTCTGGAGACCATGAAGGATGAGGAACGGTCTGGAGACCATGAACGATGAGGAACGGTCTGGAGACCATGAAGGATGAGGAACAGTCTGGAGACCATGAAGGATGAGGAAGGTCTGGAGACCATGAAGGATGAGGAAGGTCTGGAGACCATGAACGATGAGGAAGGTCTGGAGACCATGAAGGATGAGGAACGGTCTGGAGACCATGAACGATGAGGAACGGTCTGGAGACCATGAAGGATGAGGAACGGTCTGGAGACCATGAACGATGAGGAACGGTCTGGAGACCATGAAGGATGAGGAACAGTCTGGAGACCATGAACGATGAGGAAGGTCTGGAGACCATGAAGGATGAGGAACAGTCTGGAGACCATGAAGGATGAGGAAGGTCTGGAGACCATGAAGGATGAGGAACGGTCTGGAGACCATGAAGGATGAGGAACGGTCTGGAGACCATGAAGGATGAGGAACGGTCTGGAGACCATGAAGGATGAGGAAGGTCTGGAGACCATGAAGGATGAGGAACGGTCTGGAGACCATGAAGGATGAGTAAGGTCTGGAGACCATGAAGGCCTCTCGCTCGCTGCAGTCTGGCCGGCTGTTTCCACAATGAGGCGATCAGATTGAGAACATAAGGGTGTAGTTTAAACTGTTCACGTACACACAGGTGGCTGCGGGCCATAGTCCAACTAGTGATCTGCTGTGTGTGTGTGTGTGTGTGTGTGTGTGTGTGTGACCGACAGCCACTTAGATATTTAATAAGGCATTATGTATTCAAATGTGTGTGTTGATGCATTCCTTTTCAGCCAGCCGGGGGCAAAAAGGCCTGTTTGTACGTGTGTGTGTGTGTGTGTGTGTGTGTGTGTGTGCACATAAGAAGATGAATGGCAGTAATTATAATCATCCCCTATTATAATCATAAGAACACATTGTTCATAAGGACCCTCTTTTAATTGTTGAGTGGTTCAGTGTCTCTTCTCTCTTGCTCTCTTCTCTCTTTATCCCCCCCCCCCCCCCCACTCCTTCGTTGTGTCCACATGATGAATATCGAGTAAATGAAGGATGCTTTAAGTGCCTTATTTTGAAAGGTTCTGTCTCGGTGCAAATGAACGTCTTTTTCCTCCACATCTGTCCCTCTTCTTCTGCCCTCCGTACCGCGATATAAACGTCCATCTTTCTGTCTCGCAGCCCGCTGTCAGGCCGTGCAGGCAGAGAACGTGACGGTCTTGGAGGGGGGGACGGCCCAGATCTCCTGTCGCCTGCAGAACTACGATGGATCAATCGTGGTCATCCAGAATCCCCGCCGGCAGACCCTCTTCTTCAACGGCACGCGAGGTGTGTAGGCAGACTTATCTCCATCCCTGTCCGCATCCCCCCCTTCTTTGCCTTTTTGAAGCGATTCCACATTAAAAAGTCCGATAACCCCAGAGTTAATTTAGATGGTGGTTTACCTCTCTGCCCTCACGGTGCTGTAACTGTTTTAAAAGCATAGTTCAAAGTTCTCTGCATAATCCACTTTTAACCCCTAATAACCTTAACCTAATTTGAGCCTTGGCAATCACATGTTTTTTTAAAAAGGGGGGCTTTATGGCAATTTATCACTGTAACTAATGTTATAATAAAGTCAGATCTCATTTAGGCCCTCTGAGGAGGCAAATACTACTTAGCTAATTAAGGGCAAAACCTGCCACCTTAGCCCAATTTTCTGCTAGTGCTGCGAGGACACCTCTGAGCAAAAGAACAATGATCAAGGATATTAAACATTGCCTTTGAAAATCTGTGTGGCACGGCTTAATTGGAACAAAATGTTGCAATATGTATTTATGCTCTGCGTAATCTATGTGATAAACTCCTAGAGATGTTTATAAGCGTTTAGAGTGGAGGGCAAGAGGGCAAATGTGAATATATTTGCATCATTTTGGTCATTGAAGCTTAAAGTCAAGCTTAAATGAAAACATTACCCTTTAAGATCACACCCCCAGTCAAATTGTGCACCTCTTTAACAATGTATGCTCATCAAAATCTCATCATTTCACCATGTTATTGCTTGAAACTGATTTTCAAGCAATAACATGGTTTGATGACGTCATCTTGTGCCTGCCTGTCCTGTATCACTGGGAAATACGTCACGATATGGAAGCTGAATACATGCCGTTTCAGTCGACTTTACGAGACCACGTCAACCAGCCGAGAAACCTAATGGATACTCTGGTCAGGCTTTAAAATGATTTCCACACCAAACCAGTCGCAGCTGGTGGTTAAACCTGTTGACTGTTTAAAATGTGAGAATGAGGTCAAATTCAAACGAGCAGAAGAACCAGTGGTCCAACCAATGGTTACACTGCAAAACAAATCAATCAATTAACTGGAAAACATACAGAAACCTATTGTAAGTACTTCATTAACAGAAGAAGGGCACATCCCAATATAATTTGTTCCAGCAATTAGCTGAAACAAGACACCCCAAAAAATCCCCTGAAAGACCCCGGCTCTCGTATTACCAGCTCAGCTCTCCTTATCGGTGTTCTTCATATCCAACGATACGATCCTCTCAGTTCAACAGTCAGCGCACTCAATTATCCTGACGTGCTTCAAAATGGTTTTGATTGGTTTCGAATCTGAAAAAAAGGATTGTAATGTACTCGTGTGTGACAGGTGCTAATTATCCCAGCGTGATTGTTGAGAAGTCTCACGTAACCATGAACATGGCTGCATATTCATCACCTCTCCTGTGTATAAAAAGGCCCATCAATCCCAGCGCTGTCGGGAGACGTCCTCAAGTGTCGAAGCTTGGTTAAATGAACTACTGGAAGTGTCAAAAAGCAAGCCCAGAGCTGCAGTTAAACCTCCACATGACTCAAACTGCTACAACATACTTGAAGTAGTATTTTTAAAACCCACGGAAAATCAAATGCAAACGTCTTGCCAGTGCATGTATTTGTAGGTGGATTTCCACTTGAATGCATGTTTCACATTTCTAATCATTACTTCCAGCGCTCGTAATTACATTGATTCAACAATCAGGACTCCCGCGCCCCCTCCCCCCTCGGGAACAGTCTCTCAAAGCAGGAGTCAAGATCAGGTCTAAAATACCGAAGACAAAAAGAGCTGCTTCCGCTGTTAGCTTACTTTTTTCTCCCCTTGTTAATCTCCTCGATCAGCCAGCGGCGTTAATTGGGAGGCTGAGGGCGCCGCTTTTATAAAAACCTTATTCTCACCACCAATTCTATCAGATCAAGCTCCATTAAGTATTTAAACAAGAGCCGCCCCTGCATGCTTCGGACAGCGCCATGAAGCCCAATCAGTGAGGAAAAAGAGAATGAGGGGGGGATTAAAAAACACAGCAACAGGGAGGAGGAGGCGCCATGCCACAGCGACTGGGAAGCGATCCAAAGGTTATACGAGGTATAAAGTATAGATGGCTTCCCGTAACTAATTTGGCTTTGGCGAGCACGGAAAAGCCTCGTTGGGGGACATTTTCCGGGAGCGTAAATTACATTTCACTCTGGCTCGCTCTGCCTTCCACGTTTGCTCCGTCGCTCGCTATAGGGCTCTTCCATTTCTGCCCCGCTGGCCATCTGGCGCCCAGATAATCTAAGCGAGGCAAAAAACAAAAAAAAACAAGGCCTTTTTTCGGCGCTAACTGCCCCCAAAATAGAGGCGCTGCCGTTAAGTGCTGTGAATTAGGGGCTGCCTGTTTGCTGGTGAGAAAACCACTGATAGCTGTAATAGTGGTGGAACTAACCAAATGTCTCCTCAGTGCCCCCCCCCCCCCCCTGCTAACTCTCCTCAGCATGCAAATGAGATAGGACAATAAAGGTGAACTTGGACTTGAACAGAAGTCTGACATTTAGCTGCCATTTAGTGCAGAGGGGGGGGGGTTACCTATCTGTGGGGAATGGCTGTCTGACAATGCCGTGGGGGGGGTTGAGGGATTAGTGTGGTGGACTCTCCCTGTGGATTTCTGTCTCTACCTATGTCATTTTCTTTTTCTCCCCACCTGCCACATTATGGAGCTGTAATAGTTTCTTTCTTCCTCCCACACAAAGCCAGTATCTTTACTGTTTGCGTTGTGTTGAATAAGACACCGAGATGACCGGTCGTTACATCAGGGACGTGTCCGCCGCTCCACAGCCGACACAAAGAAGCGCCGGGATGAAAAATAGAGACGGGGGATGTGACGGAGCGGATTCACAATCGAGTCGATACGAAGTCTCGAGTGAGAATCTATGCACATCGAGCCGCCGTCGCCCACAGACTGTTATTAGCTATTTGCTATTATCTGCATTTTTCAAACCTCTTTCTTGAGTTACAAAAGGAACAGTGTCCAACTCCTCTCTGCAGTTTCTTTTCTTCTGTTGTGAGGGTTAGCGAGTGTAGCTCTGTGGTCAATCCTCCTCTTCGTTTCCAATCTTTGATTATTTGGAGTTTGTTTTGTAATTGTAGTATTTAGCATGTCTCTCCCTCATCCAACGGGTGGCACTATTTAATTCAATAGTTTTCCTAAAATGATTTTCTTCATCGTGCAATAAGCTTTATTTGCATAGCCGTTTTCGAAAAAGTGCTTCACAGCAAGTAAAACAATAATGATTAAAACCTAATATGATCACCATAAAAATGCCAGACTCTAATTAGAAATGGGCTTACAGAGGAATAAAAGCAGGCCGTTATAAAGAGAATGAATGAATACATTTTAGTTTTAGGATGGTCCAATCAGTGCTTGGGTAAAATGAACAACACTTTCCACCTCAAAGCGGGAAATGAGAGGAAGCAGACATCTGTTACGTTGTATCAATGTACAGCCCACGGCTGCTCCGCCGAGACCGACTTAGCAAACTCTCTCTGAACTTTTTCATATCAAACTGAGCTTTAGATTTAGAAGTCGTCGGGGGTGCTGTCACAGACACTATTTCTCCCATGTTTTGCAGTCTGGTTTCCCCCCTCTGCATCACTGTCCACGGGAGTGACATCACAAATTAGAGGGTGGTGAAAACTCTACTTTCTTCACAGACTGTGGAAGATAAAACTGATTGTTTGCCAATACAGAGCAAACTACACTTGCATACCGCTGTGCATGATTTACTTGCTAATTACTGCCTGCAAAAAATGAAAAAAAGACTGTATTCTAAAGGATAAACTGAAAAAAATACTTTAATTAACAATGCATTTTGTTATTAATGCAAATTGCCAATAAACCAGGCCCTGTCAATGTCATTCAACTGCAACCAGAGGTGTAAATCTTAAAAGTGGAAGCAATCGCTGTAACTGTTTGTTTTTTTTGGCCTCTGAATCGCTGGTCTCATGGAGGAGTTTTCCAGATGTCTGAATTGGTGTCTTGTGTTTTGGTAATTGAAAGTTGTTTTCTTAGTTGGGTTAAAAAAAGAGTCAATCCAATTAGAATGGCGTCTACGTCGAAGCCCAAACCGATCGTGATTAAAAACCGCCCAGAACTTCATTGGTACTCAGTGATATCGCTGGCTGGAGGAGCCTACGGAGAGCCCAAAGGATATTTAAAGAAAAAAACCAACGCAGCCTGCTCACCCTGCTGCCGTCTGGTAAGAGATACAGAAGTGTAACAGCTGCCGTACCAGCAGACTCCAGAGCAGCTTCTTTACTTACTCCAACCTCCACAGTATAATTTAGTTTTCTTTAATTCTTTGCTATTTTCTTATGAAGCAATAATGGGACTAGAAACTCAATTTCATTGTGTAAATTTTACAGTGACAATAAGTTGAACCTTGAATCTTAAATGAGAGACCAGAAGGATCTCGCGACCCACTCCCTGAGCTGGGATTAAAGGTGCAGTACATAGCGTTTCGTCAACTTCTAGCTTTAAGGTTGCAGATTGCAACCACCTGAAACCAGGCGGCAATAGATGGAGACGGCCAAAATGCCGACCTCGAGGCTTCCAAAACGGTATTCCACAATGGGTGACATCACGATCATCCACTTACATACAATCTATGACTGGAACTTCTCTACTGTGCCTAGCTGGTAGGAGGACTGGGTGGCTGATGCTGATGCTAATAGTCCTGTCTAGAGCCCATATTTGGTTTGTTCATTCTGGGCTAAACATGGTGGCCTCTGTGAAGAGGACCCGCTCTGTATGTAGATATAAACGGCATATTTTAAGATGCTGTGAAACATTCATATTAATACGATAACATGGTTAACATGGATGCAACAACCGATAATAAATTCCTCTGATTATTTAGCTGTCAATGAGAAACAGCTCCCCCTTGTGGAGAAACTGCAGCCTACTAAATACGAGTTTGTGAGAACAAATTAGAAAAGTAAAACAAACAAAAGCCTGCCAGTAAAATGTGTTAAAACTGTATATGACACTCATGTTGGTATTTTATAGTTTATGGTGTATTTGAAGCAAGCAAAGCACCATGACAAATACAAGTGTGGAGGTGAAACGGTAAATATTCGCTCACGACCGTCTCTAGCTGAAGTTGCAGATGGATGGATGTAATGATATTATTGATTGAAATTGGTCGATACTAGCGGATGTAAGCAAGTCTCATGTTTTATTTTCCAGGAAGAATAAAATATTGGATTTTGAGTTAAAAATAAATATAGTATCTCTAATAAAATATCTCTAATAAAATAGCAAGATTTTGCACAATATGTCTGGGGAAGTGATCCTAAAGGGTTAAAAAGGCCTCAAATCAACTTTAATGCTCTGAAGCACTATTAAAAAAATTAATCAATTACACCGACCCAGAGAAAACACATTTCTGTTGCTGCTTCCACATTGTGTTTACTCATTTTAATTTCGTCTCACTTCACAATCACATTGGGACAAATGTCTCCAAGGTTACTCACCTCGCCTCACCTTGTTCTTGCCGTTCTTCCTGTCACCTCCCCTCTTTTCCTTCCCACCTTGGCTCCCTCTCCCCACCATCCCATGCTGTCTCACTTCCGCGCCCACCTCCCCCATTCTCTTTCTCAGCCCTGAAGGACGACCGTTTCCAGATGGTTCTCTTCTCGCCGCGGCTAGTGCGCATCACGTTGACCAATGTCAGCGTGTCGGACGAGGGCGGCTACTTCTGCCAGCTCTACACGGACGCCACGCACCACCAGGTGGCGACGCTCTCCGTCTCGGTGCCCCCGGAGACGCCCACGGTGGAGGTGAAGCAGGAGGCCGTGGAGGGCGGCGAGGTGGAGCTCACCTGCGTGTCCCCGCGCAGCAAGCCGGCCGCAACCCTGCGCTGGATTCGCAACGGCCGCGAGATCCCAGGTACATGGCTGACACGGGACTAATGGACGGGTGGATGATTATGAGGAATAAACGAGGAAACTAATGGGGAATAAGGGGCAGGTGAAGTGAAATGGTTTGGGTAAATGATCACAAATTGAGTGCTGAATAAAAAAAGGACGAATACACGGGTGATTGATGGAGGGATCAGCTGATGGGAGAAGGTTAAGATGGATTGATGGAGAAAATGAAGGTTTCGGGTCGCTGACGCTTCTCCTCTTGTTTCCATTATTCTGATCAAGTGTTCCTTGCAATATTTATAGAAGACGATCTAGTTTTCCAGATGATCAAACGTGCTTTTTTGAGACGTGAACTCTGTTAACTTTGTTAACTTCACTGTCTCTGTTCCTTTCGAGGGAAGAGTCGTACGTTAGATATGTATGGATCCACGTGTGTTGATCTATGTCATCTTTCTTTTCTGTCTTCTTCTTCTCTTTAATGCCACTATCTATATATTCCTATGCTCTTGTCTTATTTGCACACAATCCGACAAGGACACCATTATATCATACGCTTTTCCTCTTCTCGTTCACATGGAGACACTTCTTTTTTTCTGACTCTCCACTTCTTTGCTTCTGATAAATCCACAAGCCTTCTGTCAGTCTGTGTACCTTGATCTCTCCTTTCTTTCTAAGTCTCTGTTTCCCTTGACTTCTCCCAGTTAAAGGGGCACTTCACTCAATAATAGATCTGAAACAGAACTTTCTCTTGCGTTCGGTCTGTTTAACCTTCGAGAAATCATTATTTCATTGCGCTCCGCCGCTAAATAAGCGCTTGTGTATACTACGGCTTTTGATTAGAGAATTCCTCAGAAAACCTTGGACAGGTGACCGAAGAATAAAAACCTGGAGGCTCATTTATGCAGATAATCTTTTCTTATTCCATTCATCTCAGATTCGTAATAAATACCGGCAACATTTTTTAAAAGTACAAATCGCTGGCAAATCTGTTGCGTTAATCTTGAATTCCTCACCGTCCGTGAATGATTCACACACACAGATGAAGTAATGTGTTTTTTGGGACATGCATTGAGAATGTTTCGCCATTGTCTCTTTGACTTTCTATTTCTGTCTGACACTCTCTTTCATGCCGCCTCGTCCCTTTTTCTCTGTCAGAAGACGGCTGTCACCATCATTCTGTCTCTGCCCTTGCCGTCCTTCCCCTCTGCTCCTTCCCTTTCTTTTCATCTAATCACCCTTTCTTTTTTCCGCCCTTTAAATTTCTCTGGTGACAGAGACGAGTTGCTCCTCAGCTCGGTTATTGCTAGCAAAAGACGTTATTAGTGGAGAAGACGGGCTGCACTTTAGTCTCTAATCCTATCTCCTCTCCTCTTGTCTTCTCTTCTTGTCGTCTCCCCTCCACTCCTTTCCTCTTTTCCTCTCCCCTCCTCTCCTCTCTTGTCCTCTTCTTATCTCCCCTCATCTCCTCTATTCTCCCATCTTCTCCTCTCTTGTCCTCTCTTGTCCTCTTCTTATCTCCCCTCGTCTCCTCTCCTCTCCCCTCATCTCCTCCCTTGTCCTCCCCCCATCTCCTCTCTTCTCCCCTCGTCTCCCCTCCTCTCCTCTTGTCCTCTCCCCTTCACTCCTCTCCTCTTGTCCTCCCCTCGTCTCCTCTCTTCTCCCCTCCTCTCCCCTCCTCTCCTCTTGTCCTCGCCCCTCCTCCTCTTGTCTTCTTCCCTCATATCCTCTCTTGTCCTCCCCTCATCTCCTGTCTTCTCCCCTCGTCTTTTCCTTCTCCCACCTGCTAACCTATCTCTGACCCCCCCCCCCCCCCCCACACACACACACACACACACACACCTCCCTTTGGCCCTGAGTTAAATGAACTATGACCCTAAAGGTTAGAGTCAGATCCCAACAGATATGGGAAAGCCCTCTTTAATTAAGAAAATATCTTCCCTCATTGCTGCTCCTGCTCCCGCCGCCATCCTCCTCTCACGCCTCCATTGGGCCTCCTCATTTGCTCGCCGGCAAATAATTGAAAACTCAGAGCGCTATGAGTAATAATACGTTGTGTTTTTTCTCAACAAGCACAAACTCCCAATTATGTGACTGTCAACCAACTGTTCATATCGTCCTCTTTCATGTCTGGACTCGTCCTCTCCTCGCCCCATGCTCTCTCTCTCTTTCTCTCTCTCTCTCTCTCCCTCTCTCTCTCTCTCTCTCTATATATATATATATATATATATATATATATATATATATATATATATATATGTCACCGTGGTCCCTTTGATGCCCTTTTCTCTCGTGTCTGGCTCAGTTAAAATCTCAATTCAGTTATGCATATTATTCTGATTAACTCTATTTATCCTTCGCTCCCCTCCACCTCTCTCTCTCTCTCTCTCTCTCTTATCTCTTTCTTTAACACACACACACACACACACACACAAATATTCAGTTGATTTGCCATCCGCAAACAAACAGTTCTGCTGCTCATAATTGCCATGAAATATGGATGGAAATTGCTTTTCTCTTTTCTCTGTCGTATTCTGTCCTCTGCCACTCATCCTTTCCTCTGCAGGTACCCGGTGCCTCTCCCCTCTCCTCTCCTCCCCTCCCCTCCCCTCCTCTCCCCTCCTCTCCCCTCTTCTCTCCTCCCCTCCCCTCCCCTCCTCTCCCCTCTTCTCTCCTCTCCTCCTCTCTACTCATCCTCTCCTCTGCAGGTACCCGGTGCCTCTCCCCTCTCCTCTCCTCCCCTCCCCTCCTCTCCCCTCTTCTCTCCTCTCCTCCTCTCCACTCATCCTCTCCTCTGCAGGTACCCGGTGCCTCTCCCCTCTCCTCTCCCCCCTCCCCTCCTCTCCCCTCTTCTCTCCTCTCCTCCTCTCCACTCATCCTCTCCTCTGCAGGTACCTGGTGCCTCTCCCCTCTCCTCTCCTCACCTCCTCTCCTCTCTTGTCCTCTCCTCCCCTCCTCTCCTCACCTCCTCTCCTCTCTTGTCCTCTCCTCCCCTCCTCTCCTCTCCCCTCTCCTCCCCTCCTCTCCATTCATTCTCTCCTCTGCAGGTACCTGGTGCCGCTGCTAGAAGGCCATTCATCAGTCGCTAACGCCTTCTTCCTCTCAGTCATGTTCAATTCTTCTATTCACAAAAGTCTGTTCTCCCCCCTCCTACCATAGGTGTGATGTCTCAGCAGGGAAAAGGAAAGCTTGCTTCTTGGCAACTCCACTTCCATCATCTCATCCCGTCTTCCTCTCTCTCCAGGTGTGGTGTCCCAGCAGGACAACGCCAAGACATTCAGCGTGTCCAGCACCATCCGGATCCCTGTGGAAAGGAAAGACAACGGGGCGGCGTTGAGCTGTGAGGCGATGAGCCCGGCGCTCGGCGGGCAGAAGAGGATCCGACACTACCGCCTGGATGTGAATTGTAAGCAAGCGCGCGCGTGTGTGTGTGTGTGCACTTTATGTCAACACGCTTTCTATCCACAAATGAAGTAACTTAACGTTCATTGCCAAATAATCTGTATTGCTGTCCCTTAAGTTGCTACTTCACTACTATTCATTATCGCAGCTTTAATGCCCCTCAATAATTTTGCCAGAGTAGCAGCCTCGTTTTTTAAACGGGTGGATATCTCATTTCATAATGAAGCTCATTTATACACAGTCGGGATTTTAACATGGATATTCAAAGCTGCCCTGTGCGAGACCCGCTCTCGTTAAAAGCTAATACATAAAGCATGTCGTGCAGAGAGCGGGTGCTAACGGCGGCCTGCGGCCAGGTCCGGGTCCCGGCCTGTGGTTTGAAACGGCGAACCAACATCAGCTGAGAGAACCTGGGTCACATCAGCAGGCCGTGTGCAGTGATCCCAGTGCTGTTGGAGGACTGACGGATGGCTTATTATGCTGCAAAATCTCCATCTGAGGTGAAACAGTGAAAAAAAAAATACTGAGGGATTTAAATTTCGAATTGGCTTAAGTCTAATATTCACTCAGGGCAACGAGTTCAGATAGAACCGTGTTTATATTTCAGGCTGAATTCACAATATTTGCACAAATCTGTAGACGGTTCAGTCAGATTAATCTTAAAAAAGCCAGACAGCTCTGATCCCTATCCTTGAAACAAGTCTGAAATTAATAATTGAATGTAATAATTTGAAATGTAAATCCATTTTGTTTGCTTCTAATCCCATCGCATATTTAAACTTTACTTCTGCTGCTTTAGTTTTGATATCTGTCATTTGTTTTTCTTTCTATGTGGACAAGCAAAAAAGTTCTCACTATTCAGTAAACTATTTAATGATATTCGTTTGGTATTATGTCTGCAAATCCTTTTTTTAATTCAGAAAACAAAGTGGCACATCAATAGGGAGGCTCTGGATTTAGATTTTCAGCCGTTGCTTGATACATCAATACCATTCATATTCAATGAAAGTCGATGCCAGAAGTGCGTATAATTATTTTCTCCACCATTGTTACTGTGATGCTGTCTACGAGTCAACAAATATTCACCCCATTTGTTCTCTCCTGCATATTAGTATTCCTGTCAGTTTAATATGATTCATATCCCATAATGCATCAATCATTCTGGATAGTCAAACATTCCTCAGGCATGTATAAATATTTACCGTCGGTGATATTCTTCCTCTTTAGCGAGTGCTTCTGCATCAGTCTTTGGCTACAATTAATTTGTCACATGTATACTAATATTTGTTGATCGATCACGATGATTAATATGAAACAGTTTTGTCAATCTGTGAGCTCGTGGTTCCTCCAGCCAGAGAACTTGTAATAATGGCCGAGTGTCAGCGTGCATTTGGCTTCCCATCGCTCCATTGCTGATGCAAGTGCGGAACAGCAGCTGCTGGAGCGGTGGGCTGCTCATGATAACAGGTGTCTCAGCCGTTGGATTTTCGGCTGGTTGTCTTGGAAACAGATGTTAAAGACCCCTCCACTTTACCCTTGTTCTCCCTGTTTGTTCACTCGCTGTCGCTCTCTCAATCCTGATTTTCCTCTTCTTTTTGTTCCCCAGTCTCTCAGATTGGCGCTCCATTTTGATCCCATTTGATCCGTTTTGTTTACTAGTGAGACTGTTGTTTTCTCCGTCGCGTCCGTTCTCAATGATCTTCTTCTTTTCTCCTCACAGTTGCACCAACAGTGAGGATCATTCCTCCCTTTGGCATTTTACGAGAGGGCGACTCGCTCAGCCTCACCTGCTCCGTCACCGGGAACCCTCTGTAAGTGTGTGTGTGTGTGTGTGTGTGTGTGTGTGTACATACATACACAAAGACAAAGCACATCCTACACAGCACATGTGCCAAGGTAATAATACATTGTTATTTTAACCCAACGTTGACTTATTTGTCACGTAAATTCAGTTATTAATGATCGCCACTTCCGTTGATAATCCAAATCACAATCTCATGATTTAAGGAGGTATGCAGAGTTTTTTGATTCAATGTCTTTTTAAAATGTTTGTCAAAAATCTCATCATACCTCCTTAAATCACAATCGCATGATTCAAGCAGGTATGCAGAGTTGTTTGATTCAATGGGCCCTAGTTTCGTGGTGTGGTGCAGGGTGGCGGAGCCGGCGTAATGCAAGTTTCCACCAGTGCAGCCTTGTCAGTTTGGCAGTGCACACATGTCACGTCAAGACCTCACAAGCAGGTTTCCACAGTTCCAGGCACATTTAAATGCAAAAAATAATCACAACAAACACTATTTAATGCAGCTAATTTAATCAACACGTGAATTTATATCTATATAGATTGTCCCGTCACATCTGACGTCAGATCAAAGGTGGATGGCACGCGCAACGGAAATTCAGCCTGACTGAATTAACACAGCTGAAACCTGGACCTCTCGGGCCAAAACATCATCATCCTGGGAAAAGTCTGGCCGTCTGGCGCTGCTGCTGTCTTCTGTCCAGCTTCGCCGCTAGCCATTTTGGTGCCCTAAGCAGAATTCCTTTAAAAACAGTGATTTAGGGGCGCGCAGGTGGCGGAGTGTTTAGAGCGCATGCCATGTATGTTACACGTACGCATACGGATTTGGATCCCGTCAACGAAGGTCTTTTGCTGCATGTCACACCTCTCTCTCTCTCTCTCTCTCTCTCTCTCTCTCTCTCTCTCTCTCTCTCCTGTTTTCATATCTATCCACTGCTAATAAAATGCGTCTATGCCTGAAAAAATCTTTAAAAAAAAATACAGCACTTTTGGGGATCGTGTTTTTGGGATTGTGCGCTGGTCTCGCACTTCGGCAGCCTGTTGTCCATGTCCGTGGAGAAACGCGCAACTTTGCCGCGAGCTGGAACCGGAGTTGGGGCTGCAGCTGGTCTGAGCGGCGGCGCTGCTTCTGTCATTGGGTTGTCAAGTGATGAAACTTGCACTGCACCTCACCTTGGCACATATAAGGTGAGGAGCGGAGCTCATTTGATTGGTGCAGATCTGAATCGGCTGTATTAATCCCAGTCCACGCCTCGTCTCCTCCTCGTCTCCCACTCACGCCTTCTCTCCTCCCTCTTTCTCACTTGCGGGGGTGGGAGTGACGGGAGGAGTGCCTGCGCTCGACTTCGCCGTGCACGAAACTTGCAAAGTCCAGGCGGACACACCCCGTCGGCGTGGCGCAGGTGTGCTGCACCCAGACTATGCCTGGTCTACGAAACTATGGCCCAATATCTTTTTTAAAAACTCATTATAGCTCCTTAAATCACGATCTTTTGATTTAAGGAGGTATGATGATTTTCTTTTCTTTTTTAAAAGACTTTGAATCAGCTTTGCCCTCAACAAGATGTGAAACCCACACATATGCGCTGCTTGTGAAGCTTTCTGGGGGGTTGTCATAGCAGTACATTTGTGTTTTCTCTCATTCCATACCAATTTCTGACAAAATAATCAGAAAGTATAAAAAGCTTCATCTCGACAAAGCGACGACACATCTGCTTACGGACACGCGGGAAGCGTTTGATTGACAGTGACGTGCGGGAGGTTGCCAAGTTCAACGCCGGTTCTTACAAACACTACATTTTACAGAATGCTATTATGGGACGGCAAGTATTCACATTAAGGCTGTTTTGGGAAAGAGATTGGAGCTGCTGTGACAAGGACATTCAGGTTGTAATACCATCAAACAGCTGGTGTCTGCATGGATTTATTGATTGATTTGTTTATTTGTATGCCTGAAATGCGCTGACGACCACGACGGCCACATGACACGTCATCACATACAGATAATATATGATTTTCCGTCACATTATATGATAAAAACACTCCGCCTCTGTGATTTGAAGCCTGATTATTAGTATTATGGCAGTGTACGGTCGTAATCATGGCTTGTTTTATTGTTTTAACAGCTGTAAATAAATACAATTATTCAAATATGCTTCATTAAACACTAAAAAGCACAAGATACCATGTCAAATTAAAGCTCCAAACTGTATTTTAATTATGGAAAATGACTGTACTTTTATGGGTTAGTTATATTCCATTAAATTAAAGTATTTTTTAGTGCCCCAGCTGCTGAATATTTCAAGGGTAAGTTTCAAAGGGTTTTATGCTGTGACTCCAGACTGTAGACGGTGTTTGCTGGTGATGTTTCTTTGTATACTCAAATATGTATCATAATACCAAAGATAATGAGAAGGAACCACAGCGGGGAGTTCAAACTCTTAGAGTATGAACACAAACAGACACAACATCCCGAGTTTTACCTGGTCGGACAAGTGTGATTTATGGGCCGTGAAGATTAATAAGAAAGAGGGTCTGTGAATATCACACAGACAGCTTTATCACACGTACTGTTTATTTTCCGTGTAATTGCTGTCTTTCTTACATAAAAACATCTTGTTGTGTTTTTGTGGACTCGTCCTTGAGCGACCTCTGACTGCTCCAGCCGAGCTTTTCACTGGCCGCAGCAGAAAACTGTGTTTTTTTCTTGGACGGCTACCAAATGTGTGAGAGCAAAGCAGGGCATCACTGTTAGGAGAACATCTGCACTTTATCAGCTCTCAAGTTCCCAAAAGAAAAATGAATCAGAGCTTCTCCCTCTAAGTAGCTTAAAATAGCAAGCGGCGCATAAGAGATCTCACCCCTTCTCGCTTTATTACGTGTTGTTAAATTGAACACTAAGTTGACCTCTTTCTATATAATTACTATCCCACATAATTCCAGGGGCCTTTCTTTGGAAACTTCAAGTAAGTACAAAGCACTACTAATCTCCACCAACTTCAATATATTCCCTATAATTACCGCGAGATACATCGGTGCTTTCCAAGAGCTGTCCTCGGAAATGAACAGCAACTTGGTATCAACTACATTCTCGGAAATTATTAGAGGAAGTAGACTATCAAAAATTAAGTACGGCCACATGCTGTCTTCCCCAAATAATGGGGCCATTCAATCCGCAAATGCATCATCCTTTGAACCATAATTGCGTTCAAACCAAGGGTGTCTAATGTAATATCACAGAACCCATCAGAATATTTTATTGGAATCAGAAGCAGAAGAGTTGTATCTATGGTCTCAACTGACTATATATTATATATTAATGGAATTGTTTTTTTTAATCAGTTCCCCCCCCACAAAACCTGAGATTTAGATTTGGTTTTCCTGTCCAGAAAAGCAGAAGAATCCCGTGATCATTGTTGAACCACAACGGTGCTTCCATTGGTGCTCTGAATAATTTGGGTCCCCCCATTTATCTCGGACCTCTGCAGTCGTCTCGGTGGTTAGATTGAAGAGGTTTAAACTTTGATGTGTCAGTCCGTTCAGCTCATATTCTGTGATCCAATTTCCAAAGCGCCATCTCCCGAAACTCTCTGCAGCACAAAACCGACGGCGCGGACGAAATACAATTGACACCTTGTCAAGTCACTGGAGATAGTCAAATTAAGTTCTGTAACCCAGACCTGACACACCGTGTTTGATGGACAGATGAAAAAAACACCTGATCCATATTTTATTGCATGAAGCACGGCCAGGAAATGGAGCTTAAGGCGAAAGCACAGAGGTTACCAGAAGAGTACGGATGTGGACATCTCATAAAGTTCTGTGTGAATCATCCATGTGACGGCGGAGCTCCTCCAATCAGCAATCAGCACTTTAAAGAGCCGGCCCTCGAAGCAGAAAGCCCTGTTCGAGTGTGATCACAGCCCTTTGTGCACTTTCCAGAAGGGTATTGGGTCCTAAGCTGTTAAACCCTCCCCTAGATGGCCCGTCTGTCTGTGGGCATGAAGTCCACTAAAGCTCCCCAGTAAAGTGTGTGCCCAAGTGTATGTGTGTGTGTGTGTGTGTGTGTCCATCCCACAGCGGCTGCGAAGCGTATTGGCGATAGCCACACTAAAATCGTTGTGAAGGCTGGTTGGGGACACTGTGTGTGTGTGTGTGTGGGGGTGTGTGTGTGAGTGTGTGTTTATGTATGTATGTGTGTGTGTGGCGGGGGCTGCTCTGGACTCTGACCCTCATCTCACGCTGGACCGCCCCTCCCACCTGTTATTAGGAGGAGAGATGGAGATGATGTCTTGTCATTTTGGCTTAATCGCCTGCTTATTTGTGCGTTGGCCTTTGAAGGAGTAACTGAGTGGGAGTATGTATGTGTGTATATATATATATATATATATATATATATATACATATATATATATATATATGTATGTGTGTGTGTGTGTGTGTGTGTGAGAGATGATCTGGGGAGAGTGTGTGTGTGTGTGTGTGTGTGACTAAGCAAGAAAGAGGTTTAATTAGGCGCCCTGAGGGATTAGAACCCAGATGAATCAGGATTGTAATCTGGCCAGGATGGCATGAGCCATGACACTCAGCCAGACACACACACACACACACACACACACACACACACACACTTGTTCGCTGGGATGTCTCTGTAATCCTTGCACCTCCTGTCTGCTCTGCCTTTCCCTCTTTCATGACCAATTAATTTCGTCTGCCTGCTCCTTTCCCTTCATCTCCCAGCATGCCTCCTCTCCATCTCCCTCCTCCAGCAACACTCTTTCTACTCCATCTTTCTCTCTTCCTCCTCCTTTCTGCACATCTGACACTCTGTTTCTCTCTCATCTGCCCTCCTTTCCCCCTTCTGCCAAACCCTTCTACACCATCCCCACCCTCTGACCATCCATCTCCTCGTAATTGGTCAGGATGCGGCTCTCCGTTGCCATTGGCCCCTTCTCTGAGCCCCTTTTGTACCTTTTATTTATAAATAAATATATATATATATATATATATCAAACAATAACAAAAGAAAAAAACACCTCTTGATTACTTTAAATCTCCAACTCCATTCCTTTCTACTTTCTCCTCATGCTTTTATGTTTACACTGAGTTTCAAAGCTTCTGAATCATTTATCAAATCAATCAATGAACGTATGATTTGAGCATGATGGAACCTCTCTGTCTGCTTCCCTCAGGCCCAGGAACATCCAGTGGTCCAAGATCAATGAGTCCCTCCCCGAGAGGGCCGAGATTTCCGGCCCCACCTTTCAGATTTCCCGTCTCAGCCAATCACACAACGGAACGTACCTGTGCCAGGCCCAGAACAACTACGGCCGCGCCGCCGACCACTACACCCTGCTGGTGTATGGTGAGTAAAAAAAAAGAAGAAAGGCTGATTCATTATATGTTGCAGTTTTTCTTTGTGTGCTCCAAAAGTTGCACCATTGATTTTCTCTCTCTCCATCGCTTTCATATTCAGTTTGAGCAGCGCGGGTAATTGGTAACCGTTAAGTATACATTCCATGGATCTTTTTGTTTGTTACATTTCTCGTGTTTTGATGATATTATTTTTGAGAAATCTCTTTTAGATTCGATCGATCCTTTTATCTTGCCAGTTGTCTTTGGAGTCTGGCTGCTCTGCCGCTGGACAACAGGGCCATTAAATCCTGTTGCTTGTCTCATCTGTCTTTTGGCTTTATTTGTTTTTCCTGATTCTGTACACAGCGGGAAACCTCTGCTAAAGCTCCTGTGCTATTGATTCAACAGAGATATCGACTCCACCGCGCTCAGCTACTAGTCACCGACATCATTATTCAGGCAATCTCTTGTAAAGAAGCAATTCATCTCGTCCCCTGTGACCCCCGTCCTCTCTTCCGGGGGAATAAAACTAACTTTTACCATCGAGTGCAATAAATAAAGACTCCAGATGTTTTGACAACTCAATTAATCTCACAATGCGAGCTGACATGTTGGAGACAAAGACAGCGACAAAGTATTAACGGTGAATCTGTTGGACGTTTGGCGAAGAGAAGACATCTGTTGCATTTAAAATTCAGGCAAATCAAATGAGCACAAGTATCGGGGGGGGGGCTTCACACGCTTTCCAAGATGTTGCACCTCACCGGCGGTTGTCGCTAAATCCTTAATGAAGGTTGACCCAGATAGGTGGCACATCGCTGGAGCTCCCAAAAACATCACAACGGTTACTTTTCAGAAAAATGGGACAAATTGGCCAACTCTCTCCCCGAGACTGAATCCCGTTCTGAAAAAAAAGAAACGAGGTGTTGATGCATGTTAATGTCGTGGTTGAAACAACCTTGCAGTCAAACCGCTAAAACCGCAGCGCTAGCTCACTGTTAGAGGCTTCTACTGTTTCTCATCCAACCCGTGGCCTAATTAGGTTTTTGATTTTGATCTCGACCACTCTCCCCCTGCTGGTGGCTCGTGTAATTGCACCCAAGTGCCCTGAATTGGAGCTGAAAGTGGAGGGAGAGGAGACGGGTGATATCTTATGTAACCGTTTTTTGGGGCTGCTTTTGGCGAGCGCCCCCTCGTCTCTCCATCGCACACAACAACCGCACGCCCTCTTCCAAGCGCAGCATCAAACGCCGCACATAATGGCAGCTTTCCACGGGCATCAAGGGTGGCAATAGTGGCAAGATGAAAGGTGACTTCCCACCCACTCTGCCTCTCTCTTTGTGTCTCCGGCTCTCTCTCACTCTCCGAGAAGGTTAGACATGTCGGGCTTTGATGTGCTTTGCCACCTAGAAAAATGTTCTGTCTTCTTCCCTCCTCCTCCTCAGCTTTCTCCCCTCACCATTTTCTAGCTGTCGTCTTCATTTCATCTTCTCCGTGCCGTTTCTTCTTTCCTACATTTCGTCATTTATCCTTTTTTTTTAAAAATGATTTCTCGCCCATTTCATTCATTTGATTGATCTTGTTTTTTTTCTTCTCCCCCCACTTACCCTCTCTTATTATGAGAAAATGGAGGGGGGGTATGTTTAAGGTTTAAAGTAAGGAATCTTGCTTCGACCAAAATCCATAAAAGACCAGAAATCCACATCGCCAACATAAGCCAGGCTTCAACTCCTCTGCTCTGCACCACGGCTTTCAAGCAATCAGCTACTTAAATCCCTCTGCTGTAGTCCCGTTTCAGTGGTGGTTTGCCGTACTTATCAAAAAATAAAATGCACTCACCCACGAGGCAGATTGTTTCAAACTGTATCTCAAAGAGCACAGAGATGTTGATTCTGACATCATATTAATCAGCAGGCGACTAGAAGTCACTCTCAATTTATCCCGCGGGCTACGATGTTTTCCAAGCGATGCGCCTCTTTGCAAATGTTAGCTAATTATATGTGTTTGCTATAAATCACTGCTGATGCGAATAAACCAGCGAGGATGATTAAATGCGGTGTGAGTGAACCTTCTGATGATTGAGTACGTTTATCGGCCAGTATTGAGCATAAATATGATTATGCTCTAGAATATGTTGAGATGAGTCATAACTCCAACACCTTTTTCTCATTCCAGCGCCCACATTGTTATTGTAGGTGTCTTATTTTTTTGAATTGAAAATATCTCATTTTGTAACAAAGCTCTTGTGATGGAAAAAAAAAGATCTCATTCTTGCTCCTTCTCTTGTGCTTTGGACCTCTCCATCCATCTCTTTGTCTCCTCTCGTACTCTCCCTTTTCTCTCCTTGACTTCCCTCCCCTTCATCTCCCCCTTCTGTTCTCACCTTTTACACCTCTTGTCCACTTCCTCCCCCTCATCACACCCACACCCTTTCTGTTTCACCCTTTCCCAACTGTTTTGGACATTACCATCAGTTCGCCCTCTCGTTGTTCAGCTGCAGTTTAGTCTCTTTACTCGAGGAAAGCCAGGGTTTCTTCTTAGGAAGTGCAGAGAAGTGACTGGAAGTGAGGAGTTGTTAGGGAGGGAAGGGGGGAGGGATGAAAGGGGGAGAGAAGAAGGACGATGGAGGTCGAACGCGGGTTAACATGCAGTACCACAAGCTGTCAGATAAACGAAATGTCAGTTTAGTTGGCTACCAGCCTTCCCAGAGGGAATCCCAGGGTGCTCTGGGAGAAGGGGGGGGGGGCAAGGAGGAGAGCGTTGGAGGATGTGTGTTGTAAAAGGACGAGTCAGCAGAAAAAGAACCATTTTATTGCAGGTGCAGAACAATCTACCACTTGCTCGTCTCTCTTTGTCTCATTTGGTGTCAGCCTTCCCTCGGTGGAGTTATCTGCCATCAGGGCGCGTACACGGAGAACAAACTCAGGCAAACGCGCCCGTCACTTTGTCACATGGTTGCTTGAGGTGCTGTCTCTTTATGAGGTGCGACAGCTTAACGCTGGCGCCGGAGAACAGAGGGGGGGGGGGCTCTCTGCAGAGAGGACGTGACGCGGCGGAGTCGAGCTTCATTTTGGCTGCTCACTCTCGTGTGTGTGTGTGTGTGTGTGTGTGTGTGTCCGTGCACTTTAGTATGTAAGATGATTTAGAGAGAGAGTGCATGTGTGCACACAAGATAATGCAATGAAATTAACTTCCCGCTAGTTTCAGAAAAAGTCACTAATGATACAGAATTTTAGAAATTGTTTTGAATTAATCACGGAGCACGCACACACATAAACACACACATAAACACACACACACACACACACACACACACACACACGGATGTGGCCTCCTTCATATCTGTGCCACTATTGTTAGGGAGCAATTCAATTTTTTTAATGTATTTTTTGTATGTGCGTGTGAATGTGTGTGCATGTGACTGTGAGGAGAGTGTTGCTGATTGGCTGGTGAAAAGCCCAGAGGGCTTCCTTATGTAATTGAACTGAGCTGCTGCACTCAGATGAATCGCCAAGCCAATAAAACCCATTAGAATTGAATTGCATGAGAGAGAGTAGGAGATGTAGAAAAACTGGAGAGAGAGACAGAGATATTGTTATTGTCATATATGTGACACACCTCTGTGTGTGTGTGTGTGTGTGTGTGTGTGTGTGTGTGTGTAAGCACGGTGAGAACAGACAGACTGATGGTTAGAAGGATTCATGGAAAGCATAGGGGATTGATGGGAGGATGAAATGATGGGTACGCAGTGAGATGGAGAGGGAAGCTAGGTGACCAGGGATTAGTCTGTGTCTGCCTGGCTGTTGTAATGAGCCGTCAGGATAATTGGAATGAAAAACATAGTCCTGTGTTTAATGAAGTGAGACTTTCAGAAAACATGGAATAAGAATGAAAGTGAAAAAAAAAGGTTTTGGGGCTAGTGGCAGAGGAAGCCAGACGGAGATGATGTGGAGGAAAGTTTGCTTTCCTCCAACACACCTGGCGTGAATCCTGAATGAGGCTTCGGCCAATCGGTGTCGGCCTTCACGGCTCCAGCAGCGGACTCCCGACCAATGCCCAGCAGTCGGCGCTGTGATTGACAGCTGGCCCCACCACTGCTCTGGGCAAAGCCCTTCATAATCAGGGAACACCGAACATGAAATAATAACAGGGGGGCTCATCCAAAATGGCGGCGCGGTGTATCCTCAGGCGCGCTTCTGCGAGAACGAGATAGGAGCAAGAAACGTCATTATCCCAAGTGCCGCCACATCCAATCCCTCGAAATAACATGGGCTCTGTGCCTGATTGGCAGCTATATAGTGTTAATGAATAACAATATGATGTCGGGAAAAGAAAAAAAAAGGGACGCTATCGGCCAAGAGGACGACAGCTGTATGGCATTCTCCTTAATTAAGTTGAGGAAAGGCGGCGGGGGAGCGAAGTCGCCAAGGAGTGAAAGCAGAGAGGCAGGCGGATGTAGGAGAAGCGAGGGAGGGAGGGATTGCAAGATGACGGGAAGAGTTTGGTTGAAGAAGAACAATGGAACAGGAAGTGAGGAACGATAAGAAAAAGTTGGACGTAGTGAGAAAGAACAATTTTTAGGTCATCCGCGATAGTCGAGAGAAATTAATCAGCATCCAGTTAATTAGTGCAGCAACCCGGGCCATTAATCCTCGGGCTCAAGTGACACACACACACACACACACACACACACACACACAACATATCTGCACTCATACAGTAGAGCAGCAACAGCCCACACGTTCTTATTGAAGTGTTGGGTCATCTCTCTTTCTTCCCTCCCTCCCTCTTTCTACTTCACTCTGCTCATCTCTTTGTGTTTCCCACGAAACACACTATGCATCATATAACACTTCTTTTTACGCCGAGAGAGACACCAAGGCTAGACTTCAAGAAAAGGAGGGAGAAGAAGAAAAAAGGGAAGGAGGTATAGTGCTGACATAAGAGGAGTGCAAAAAGAGATTGATGATCTCAGGGCCACTGGGAGAAAGGGAGAGAAGAGACGGAGGAATACTTACCAATAAATTACTCCTGAGCAGAAAGGGCAGTGTGGGTGTGCGTACTGTATTTTCTGTATGCACACGTGTGTGTGTGTGTGTGTGTGTGTTGTGCATCAACTACCTCACACCTTGCGGTTTTATAGAGATTGTTTGATGAAGTGGCATGTTATTTACTCCCAAAGTGCTGATGCACACACACACACACACTCTTCTCGTTCCCGTCAGCCATTCTTTTTTGGTGTTTAACAGCAGTATGGACTTGTCTTTCCACCTACCATTGTCTCCAGCCATTGAATCGGAGAACGTGTCAAGATCCAAGCCATTGTTTCTGCGTTGAATGAGCGGGTCCCGTGGGACACCGCTCCATTGGGAATGCATCTGTCACAGACAATGTCTCTGTCTCTGCTGCCGTTCTACCATAGAGAATGTGTCAGTGATAGAGAATGTGTTCCTATATGTTCCAACTGAGCCTCATAGATGAATGTCAGTCTGCCAGGTGTGATTCTCCTCAGCCCCGCTGCATTAAAGCATGTCCTCCCCATTGTAAACGTCTTCTTTACCCCCCCCCCCCTCTAGCAGCTGGCACAGCGGCCTGCCAGAGAACACCATCAGTCCTTGTCCTTATCGCTTCTCAGGGGTCGGGGTCGATTCCATTTTGCACACACGCTCCGTTTGGGAAAATAATTAGCAACATTTGTCTCCGGTATCGAAATGGCATCGGCCTCGGTCGCTGATCATTGTGTTTGAAATAAGTCTCTCCTCCCGTTCTTCATACATCTCGTCCTTTTCAAAAGGAAGTTGTCTTCCGAGACGTCGTCCGGTGGTTATCGAGCAGCGAGGTGAGGGAGAGCAGCGGAGATGCTCTATTAATTCCCAGCAGTAATAAAGCACGTGTCATGTTTTATAGCTTGTAGGAACTTTGCTACAAAACCCTGCAACGCCTTTTGTTGAAATGTCACTGCATGTCGTAGATAATTGCATGTGTGTATATGTGTGTGTGTGTGTGTGTTATCCCCATTCCCTGTCTGTCTGTAGATAATGTGTCAGTCACTTCCATGGCCCCTCCCACTCCCGCCACCCCAACCCTCCTAATCCCGCCTCAGGACCCGAAAGGTAACACACACACCTTTTTATCCTCCCTCCGCTACCTTCCGCCTCCCTCTTCGTCCTTCCCTGCTCTCCTTTGGTGTCTTTCCCTTCCCCTTCCCTGGCCATTTGATTACTCTCAGGTGGCCTGCACACACACACACACACACACACACACACTTCTGCTGCTGCAATCTTCCTTTGCCCTGCGTCTACATGAGCGTACGTGCCTGCAGATGCTTGGGTGTGCAATGTGCTCAACCTCCCACTTTCTCCCTTTTTCTTATCATTGGCTGTTTGATGTTCACACACACACACACACACACACACACACACACATTGCTCAGTCAGTGTGTGTGTATGTGTGTGTGTGGGCTTGATGCTCAGTGGGTACTGTTAATGAATTTGCATTAAGAGTTTAAGGAACTGGCAACGACACTGGCCTCTGGAGGTCCGGGGAGACGCTACACAAATGTACAACATATTTTTCTGCACACACACACACACACACACATGTTTACAGAGAGAGGGAAGTATAATAAAGATCAGAGATGGAGGTCTGTCTAATACACTAATATTATGAATTGCTAACAGGTGGATTATTATAATAGTTCCATTAAATGTTTTATTTCAAAATAGATATGACTTAAAATGATGGAGCTGTGTTCTATTGTTTTGTGCATCAAATCTGTTCACAGATGCATTTAATGCAGGGTGTCCCAAACTTTTCAGCCCACGACCCCCAACATAACAGTGCCAGAGACTGGTGACCCCCAACATAACAGTGCCAGAGACTGGTGACCCCCAACATAACAGTGCCAGAGACTGGTGACCCCCAACATAACAGTGCCAGAGACTGGTGACCCCCAACATAACAGTGCCAGAGACTGGTGACCCCCAACATAACAGTGCCAGAGACTGGTGACCCCCAACTATAACAGTGCCAGAGACTAGTGACCCCCAACATAACAGTGCCAGAGACTGGTGACCCCCAACATAACAGTGCCAGAGACTGGTGACCCCCAACATAACAGTGCCAGAGACTAGGTGACCCCCAACATAACAGTGCCAGAGACTAGGTGACCCCCAACATAACAGTGCCAGAGACTGGTGACCCCCAACATAACAGTGCCAGAGACTAGTGACCCCCAACATAACAGTGCCAGAGACTGGTGACCCCCAACATAACAGTGCCAGAGACTGGTGACCCCCAACATAACAGTGCCAGAGACTGGTGACCCCCAACATAACAGTGCCAGAGACTGTGACCCCCAACATAACAGTGCCAGAGACTGGTGACCCCCAACATAACAGTGCCAGAGACTAGTGACCCCCAACATAACAGTGCCAGAGACTGGTGACCCCCAACATAACAGTGCCAGAGACTGGTGACCCCCAACATAACAGTGCCAGAGACTAGTGACCCCCAACATAACAGTGCCAGAGACTGGTGACCCCCAACATAACAGTGCCAGAGACTGGTGACCCCCAACATAACAGTGCCAGAGACTGGTGACCCCCAACATAACAGTGCCAGAGACTGGTGACCCCCAACATAACAGTGCCAGAGACTGGTGACCCCCAACATAACAGTGCCAGAGACTGGTGACCCCCAACATAACCAGTGCCAGAGACTGTGACCCCCAACATAACAGTGCCAGAGACTGGTGACCCCCAACATAACAGTGCCAGAGACTGGACCCCCAACATAACAGTGCCAGAGACTAGGTGACCCCCAACATAACAGTGCCAGAGACTGGTGACCCCCAACATAACAGGGCCAGAGACTGGCAACCCCCAACATAACAGTGCCAGAGACTAGGTGACCCCCAACATAACGGTGCCAGAGACTGGTGACCCCCAACATAACAGTGCCAGAGACTGGCGACCCCCAACATAACAGTGCCAGAGACTAGGTGACCCCCAACATAACAGTGGCCAGAGACTGGTGACCCCCAACAAACCAGGGCCAGAGACTGGTGACCCCCAACATAACAGTGCCAGAGACTGGTGACCCCCAACATAACCAGGGCCAGAGACTGGTGACCCCCCGAGACATAACAGTGCCAGAGACTGGTGACCCCCAACATAACAGTGCCAGAGACTGGTGACCCCCAACATAACAGTAGCCAGAGACTAGTGACCCCCAACATAACAGTGCCAGAGACTGGTGACCCCCAACATAACAGTGCCAGAGACTGGTGACCCCCAACATAACAGTGCCAGAGACTAGTGACCCCCAACATAACAGTGCCAGAGACTGGTGACCCCCAACATAACAGTGCCAGAGACTGGCGACCCCCAACAAACCGGGGCCAGAGACTGGCAACCCCCAACAAACCAGGGCCAGAGACTGGTGACCCCCAACAAACCGGGGCCAGAGACTGGCGACCCCCAACAAACCAGGGCCAGAGACTGGCAACCCCCAAAATAACAGTGCCAGAGACTGGAGACCCCCAACAAACCGGGGCCAGAGACTGGCGACCCCCAACAAACCAGGGCCAGAGACTGGCAACCCCCAACATAACAGTGCCAGAGACTGGTGACCCCCAACAAACCGGGGCCAGAGACTGGTGACCCCCAACATAACAGTGCCAGAGACTGGCGACCCCCAACAAACCAGGGTCCAGAGACTGGTGACCCCCAACATAACAGTGCCAGAGACTGGTGACCCCCAACAAACCGGGGCCAGAGACTGGCGACCCCCAACAAACCGGGGCCAGAGACTGGCGACCCCCAACAAACCAGGGCCAGAGACTGGCGACCCTGATATCCTCGGAGGTGACTGAAACATAAGAATGCGTGCGTTCAGGAAGAACTAATAGGCGTATCCAAATAATGACAACACAAAAGAAAAAAACAGCCTGACTAACATAATCTGATTTTACATAAACAATTTACTATTAGATTAAAGCAGGACATCTCAATCAAGGTAATGAAAATCATCTTGCGACCCCCCTATCGGCGTCTCGCGACCCCCGCTTTGGGAACCCCTGATTTAATGGATAGATCGCACTTCCATAATGATTCACGGCAGGCATTTATAGCTATTTAATGGATCACCCGTGAACCCGAGACTGGATTTGGCCAAACCTTCAATGCCACACCGTTTATCAGGATCCTTTTTCTCCCTGGCACATTGGAAATCAGACCTCAGACCAGCAGAACACATTCACTTCTGAGGGGAAAAAACGAAAAGCTCTAAAATACAGAGAAAAAATACACTCTTCCAATTCAAAGTTTTAGTTTGTCTAAAACTTTATCTTAAATTTCCTAAAACAAATAATAATAACTAAAACCTACATGTTAGCTAACTGACTTTGAAGGAATGGTGTCCTTATGCAACACGATGAAAAAAAACATAACCAGACAATGGTGATTGTGGAGCTGAAGAAAATCAGCTCGAGGCTCGGTTTGACCTGCCAACATTATGTTCTGTAGATCTGCACGTTAGCGCTCTGCTGCTACGGCCAAGCGCTAACGCTGAGCTAAATTTCTGGCCTGAGAAAAGCAGAAGCCTGCAGCAGTAAAGCCTCGCTGTGGAAGGAGGCAGGGATTATTATTTTACGTGGAGAGCAACATCGGTCTTAACTGGAGCAGTTCAAACTTGGTAAAAACCAAATATACCAAATAACACATCCGGCTACTTGAGACAGTATTGTGTCTGAATGAGTTGTATAATCACACACAAACGTGCACTCATGTCAGACTTTTACTAAATAATCACACATTTTGACCTCCGTGACCTTTTCCCGTACGTTGGCATCAACCGGCTTCCATGTGGGTGTAAAATTCCACCCTTTCACCAGATGTATAGCACCTTACAACAACAAAGTAATTAGTGCTTTCCATAAAACATTCAAAAGCATTGGACTGGCTGTATCACTGAGAGCATACTTACAAATTGCATCTCTGTTTGGTACGGTAACTGCAACGTTGCCGACCGTAAGGCACTACAAAGAGTGGTGAACTATTGGCTGTATACTCCCCTCCATTCATAACACATACCTTGACCGCTGCTTAAACGAAGCCAAATCCATTGTCAAGGATGACACCCACCCTATCCATGGACTTTTCAGCCTTCTCCCATCTGGAAAGCCATACAAGAGCCTACGCTCCCGCACCAGCAGGCTCAAGTACAGCTTTTTCCAGAGGCTGTTACACTGTTGAATAACCTCCCACCCCCATCTAGCACTAGACTTTTAAAGGGATACCTGCTTACCTGTTGCATCTCACTTTCTGCAATGTTCACCTGTTCACATTATTCACATTAGTATTTATATAAAATTGTCTATTTATACTCTTTGTATATAATCCCCCTAAACTGCTGACTAAGCTGTATTTATTTATTTATAACCTTACACTGTTGTGCATAAAACATCTCTTTTACCTACTTAACTGCACAGAAACACAACTCAAAAAGCACTTAGGAATCTAAATGTTTTTTA
Source organism: Chelidonichthys spinosus (assembly GCA_029853015.1). Classification (NCBI taxonomy): domain Eukaryota; kingdom Metazoa; phylum Chordata; class Actinopteri; order Perciformes; family Triglidae; genus Chelidonichthys; species Chelidonichthys spinosus. The sequence goes on along the minus strand of CM056834.1, from coordinate 155,561 downwards.
AATGCTTTTAAGTACTTCTTTTGCACTTCTGGTTAGACGTCAACTGCATTTCATTGGTTCTGTACCTGTTCTCTGCTAGTGACAATAAAGTTTAATCGAATCTAAAGTAACACAATTATTCTAAAAACAATTAAATTATAAAAGAAAATTATAAAAAATGAATTCTAAAAATATACATTCTAAAAAAATGAATTCTAAAAAATCTAAACAAGCAACAAAAAATAAATAAATACAGAACTCAAACACACAAACGCCAGCTCGCCGTCATCTCTTCTCCTCTTCCCTTCACACCTCACGTCTCCATGAGGAGGGATGAAGCTACGGCGAGCGGCGGCGTCCCTCTTGGTCTGCCCGTTCCCTGTTGTCGCCGTGTGCGGCAGGTGGAGGTGCTTCACCTGCTGGGCGTGTGCCTGGAGGTGTCATAACGACTCATAGGATGAGAAGCGGCTTGAACCGCTCGCTGAACATTTATGGATGTTGATGTAGCGTCTGAGGAGCTCCTCGGAGAGAAAACATTTCCTTTTTTCATTCCCCTCCTGTGAAATATTGCTGTTAGAGCCTATCGCTGTGGAATCACATCATGTCTTGCAGCTGCACCAATGTCCCACACACACACACACACACACACACACTCACACACAGCTCGATATGATGCACTCACAGAATGCACTGTCGATCCCTGTCCTCCTCCTTTTCCTTCACCTCTTCCCTTCCTTCGCTCTTTTCCTCCTCTCCCGGTCTATGTGTTAGCACTGTATTAGTGATTGATGTTTTAATTGCACTCTGTCAAGGTCCAAGAGCTGCATCAATAACTCCTTGTCACTGCGCCCCCTTAGCCCAATCAAAACAGAGATTAAAAAAAAACGTGCTGTCAGCAATTCAGCTACTGTATAAGCAGAATCAAAGAGCTGTGATTTTTGCAACACAGATTACCTGAACGCCTGAACTATTTCTGCATCCCGGCACTCTGTCACTCACCTGTTTTTGGTGTCAGACACAGATACATACATTTGCTTTACGATCCATCTTTTCAAACTAATTTTCCCGAAGCTCGCAGGCGGTGTGTCAGATTGGTTGTTTTTGTCTGAGCAACAGTCTCGACACTCAAATTATTCAGATTTAAAGAGACAACTAAGAAAGAAACAGCCGTAAATCCTAATTTGATGAGCTGGAACCAGTGACTATTTAGCCATTTGTTTTTCCTTGATAAATGGCTTCAACAATGAATCAATGTTAAAATTGTCGTCGTTTCACTTTTCTGTCTGACTAATTGCAACCTTCCACTTCCTGTTTTTACTATTGTGGTAGTCGGTAAAAGCTGAGCTCCACGTGAATAATAATTCCTTCCCACTGCTCCAAAATGCTTAGCTTGACCCTTTTATCATCTCACTCATCTCGTGGTGAAGTTTTTCTGCTTTCATTTCCCAGGGCCACCGCAGCTCGCACTCAAAGTTTCCCCTCATTCACAATGCATTGTGGTCTTGACAGGTGCTCGGCTGGAGTGGGGCTTTTTCTTAGAGGTTATTTTTTTATTCGCTCTCCTCGTTTCTGCACCTTTTTCCTGACTGTCTGCCATTCGGTGCAGCGGAGGGGTGATGAAAGGTGATAATGCAAGTTGGGTGGAAGATATTGACTTGTGTTTTTCTCCCCATCTCGGTCCCTGCACTCTCCCACGCTCTCCCAGATTTAATGTGGTTTCTTTCGCTCACTTTTGTATCTCTTATTTGATCCATCGCTCTCTTTCTCTCCATTTCTTTGACTGCACTTCTCTGTCCTTTTATCTCCATATTCTCCTTCATATACTCCACCCACACATGCTATTTGTCTCCTTTTTGTCTCCGTCGCAGATCCCGGTGCAGTTGTAGAGACCCACAGTGCAGTACCATACGCGGTGATAGGTGGCGTTCTGGCCCTGCTGGTTTTCACCGTCATCTGTGTCCTCATTGTCACCATCTGGTGCTCCGTTCGACAGAAAGGTAACACGCACACACACACACACACAAAGTTTTCTCAACGTGCCACTTTCTGGCTTAACATGCTGCGAAAAAAAGAAATCATCGCAGCCCAGTTGCACTCAGATTCTTTGAATCTTTTAAACCTGGGTGTCAAATTGTCAGCGCGGAGCAGACGGGGTGGATGCTCCTCTGGAGGCGGGCGCTGGCCGTGATGGACGACCTTGGCCCAGGATAGCAGAAGAGATAGGGGTGGGGTGGGAAATGTAGGTGTGGCCCCATGTTTTACGATGATATGTTAGTGTACCAGGGCTCATCTATTAAAAGCAGCCTCCCTGCATTCCCTATCCCCCCCCCCCCCCTCGTTGGCTGCCAAGAAAATTGATCTGAGAACAGCGTTAGCAGGCAGCGACCGCCTATTACTTACCTTTTGGTCAGACGAGGCGTCAGTCAAACATCCAGCCAATCGCCACGGAGACAGGACCATTACAACCGAACCATGTTGAGACGGGAACCATTAGAGCTTTTCTCTCCGAGTCCGCCCGTTGAATGGCAGCGTGCCAGTCAACATCCCCCCCCAGTGTGAAGGGACACTCGAGCAGGCAGACTTTCTTGAGCGGTACTTGCTCCCTGCGTAACCCGCACTGTGCCGAATCATTTATCATACGGGAACCGGAGGGAGGTGAAAGCGGGTTTGATGGCTTTGGTGAGTGACATAAACGTGCCATTGTTCTCTTTTGCCACTAACCTTCCCTCCACCCTTTCTCTTCCTCCCTCCCTGGCTTCTCTACTATCTCCCCCCTTCCTCTTCTATTCACACATCCATTCCCCTACCCTTCATTTCCGCCGGTAGGCTCGTACCGTACACGAGAGCCTATTCTTGCTTGGTATTGACCTAACAATCAGCAAACTAATGAATTAATCAGTCAACGGTATGGAACTCAATAATATTAGCGGCGGTTGGTTTGATAACGCTGCATGGCGGTGCAATGATTTTTTGACGCTTTGCCAACTAACTTCCCCCTCCAATCTCCCTCTTGGTCTCTCTCTCTGTCTGTCTGTCTCTCTCCATTCAGGTTCCTATCTCACCCACGAGGCCAGCGGATTGGACGAACACGGCGAGGTGCAGGAAGCGTTCCTCAATGGGAACGACGCCAGCCAGGGCAAGAAGGAGTACCTACTGTAGCCCCTCCCCCTTACCTATCCCCCTCTCTTCTGACCTCATTCCCCCTCCCCCTTACCCCCTCCCCCCACTTCCCCATCTTATATACAGTATACACACACACACACACACACACACACACTTCTATACAAAGCGCCATAACAGGCGGCCTTCTGAAAACGACTGTATACAGATACTGCACACAGCCAATCCATCCCGCTCCATTTCAACTCCATATACTCCATCCTCACACACACACACACACACACACACACACACACACACACACACACAGAGACAGACCGAGAAAAAGAGAGCCTATAGACCCACCAGCCATTTACGACTGTGCCATATATACTGTAAGTCGGAGAACTGGGGAGAGGGGTGGAGTTTGAATGTAGACGGTAACAAAATGATGCCATAATTATTTTGATCGAGAGCGAGAGAGAGAGAGACAGAGAGAGAGAGAGAGAGAGACAGAGAAGCAGGGAGCACAAAAGGAAACAGGCGCTTTGCCCTGTGCAAGCCGACAAAAGTGGAAAGGGAATTAGGGGCAGATGACGGCTATAATTCCCTGCCTGGAGAAAATCATCTTTTTCACAAAGCTCCATCTATAACGGCTGGAGACGGCGGGAGCAGTGTATGAAAGGAGAGGGGGGGGGGGGGGGGGGGGGGTGGAGCTATTGAGCGCCAGACACTCGAAAATTGAAATTTTTTAAAACTTGCCAAAGCTTCACCATAGACTCATATATTATTCCTGAGCACTAGAGTGCCGGGGAAGTACCCGACTTTATGAACAAGCTAACTGTCTTGTTGTGATATCCCTGCTGGGCAGCCCGCCGGTGATTTGTGACACCAAATCATCTTTTTAAGGATTTTATTTCCTCTCGACGCAACCGCGAAGGAAATGGTTCCTTTTTTATTTAATTAACTCTCCATCTCCTCCTTCCTCTCCAGTCACCTGTTACCATCCTCTCTCCCCTCTCCCTTATATCTCTCTCCCCCCCTCCAGTCACCTGTTACCATCCTCTCTCCCCTCTCCCTTATATCTTTCTCCCCCCCCCCCCCTCCAGTCACCTGTTACCATCCTCTCTCCCCTCTCCCTTATATCTCTCTCCCCCCCTCCAGTCACCTGTTACCATCCTCTCTCCCCTCTCCCTTATATCTCTCCCCCCCCCCCCCTCCAGTCACCTGTTACCATCCTCTCTCCCCTCTCCCTTATATCTCTCTCCCCCCCTCCAGTCACCTGTTACCATCCTCTCTCCCCTCTCCCTTATATCTTTCTCCCCCCCCCTCCAGTCACCTGTTACCATCCTCTCTCCCCTTCCTATATCTCCTCCCCCCCCCCTCCAGTCACCTGTTACCATCCTCTCTCCCCTCTCCCTTATATCTCTCCCCCCCCTCCAGTCACCTGTTACCATCCTCTCTCCCCTCTCCCTTATATCTCTCCCCCCCCCCCTCCAGTCACCTGTTACCATCCTCTCTCCCCTCTCCCTTATATCTCTCTCCCCCCCTCCAGTCACCTGTTACCATCCTCTCTCCCCTCTCCCTTATATCTTCTCCCCCCCCCCCTCCAGTCACCTGTTACCATCCTCTCTCCCTTCCTTATATCTCTCTCCCCCCCTCCAGTCACCTGTTACCATCCTCTCTCCCCTCTCCCTTATATCTCTCTCCCCCCCTCCAGTCACCTGTTACCATCCTCTCTCCCCTCTCCCTTATATCTTTCTCCCCCCCCCTCCAGTCACCTGTTGCCATCCTCTCTCCCCTCTCCCTTATATCTCTCTCCCCCCCTCCAGTCACCTGTTACCATCCTCTCTCCCCTCTCCCTTATATCTTTCTCCCCCCCCCTCCAGTCACCTGTTGCCATCCTCTCTCCCCTCTCCCTTATATCTTTCTCCCCCCCCTCCAGTCACCTGTTGCCATCCTCTCTCCCCTCTCCCTTATATCTCTCTCCCCCCCTCCAGTCACCTGTTACCATCCTCTCTCCCCTCTCCCTTATATCTCTCTCTTTCTCCCCCCCTCTCTCTATCTCTCCTCCTTTGTTGGCTCCTATTAATGAAAGGATTAGTGTTGGGCTGTGTTCCTTACAAGGAAGAAAGGAATATGACTTGCTAAGGCATTAAAGAAGAGCTTAATTATTTTAGAATGCCATTAGGAGGATAAAAAGGTTTAGAAGTCTTAATAAGGAGGGCAAGGGGAGTGAATGAATGAGAAAATAAAAATGGGTGGATATTTTTTCGGAGCGCTGCCACACATACAGAAACACACTCATCCGTACCGTTACCATGTCGACAGAACAAGTATACATATCTCTGAATTCCTTATTTGTATAAAAAAAGAACAGCAACGTAAATTAAATGAAACTTTTAAGAGAAAAAAAAACATTTACTATCGCATTATGAAGCAACTATACTAACACAGAATATTAGCCTATAGAGGTGCAAAGCAGAACAAAACTACTGTCCAGTGATCTTTAAAGAAAAATAAAGAAAAGAATAAAAAAATATCATATGTCTTTATGAGAAACCAGAGGTCTTATTGATTTTTTTATTAATTATTATTTGAACTATTATGATTGTTGTTAATGTTATTATTATTATTGCCGTTGTTATTATTATAATTGTAAATGTAAAAGAAATGTAAACTTCCCATGGTTTGTTTTTGGTTCCACTGTAGAGAAAATTGCTGTCTTTTTTCACTTTTACCTTTCCTCTCTTTCCCAGTCTTTCTCTCTCTTTCTCTTCGTCTCCTGTGCCTAGTCGTCTCTTCTCCTGTCTTTCACTCTTGTTTATTTTAGAGTCCATGTGTCACTGTTGATATATAGCTAACTATTCTTTATAGGGGAAAGATACAAAGCACGACAAAATAAAAAAGAATTCAAAAATACCCTCCGGGATCAGACTTGTTTCTTGGGCGTGTTTACTGTGTAATTAGCAGGTGCAGAAAAAAAGGGAACAGGAGAACGGGGAGCGTGTGATGAGATCAATGGGGAATAGTGGAGTTCTAGGTGGGAAGATAAAGATGAAGGCGATGGAGCGGGTTGTATCTGTCAGCTCATTCAGAATGAATAGAATAAACAAAACATGGGGGAGGGTGGTCTGTGGCGCCTGCCAATGAATCAAAGAACAGATAGAAGAAAAGGGTGACGGGGAGGGTTGAGTCGGATGCATGCAGCCAAAATATGACTCTGCCATTAACTTCCGTGCAATCAATACCCGATTCTGTCGAGGAGCACTCAATGTGTCCATCTGTGCGTTAGGGGTCTAGATTTGAAAGCCGCCCGGAGGTCGGCGGGATGATAGATCGATGTGTTTCTCTCCCCGTCGATGGCGAGGCTCCACGGTCGCCTGTCATAAAGACAGATTGTCAAACGGCAATCAAAGTAATGGACTCGCCAGGCGCTACCAGCGTGAGGTGACACTCCGGCCAACAAAACAATTCACACACACACACAAATTGACAACCAGACATATCTTCAGTTTATGACACCGAGCTGGCACAAAGGTAGCGCAGGTAGCTCCCCGCTAACAGAGCAGCCGAGGTCGATGAGTCATAAAACTGAGAATATTGTCCCTTTAAATGTCTCTGAAACAGAAGTGTGTGTCCTTCAGTGGTTTCATGTGGGTTTTTTTTTTTTTGTAATTCAGGCATTTTCAGATTTCAAGACAAAATGGAACAAAACAGAAAAAAAAGGTGGTACATGGCATCCACAGTCTCACCACCCCCCTCCGTTCATGGCACAGACATCACAGGACGTGACATATGAAAAATGTCCAATAAATAAAAATGTTTCTTATTGGATTCACAGCACTCAGTCTGGTTCTGTTGGGAAAAAAGTCAACTATCTAGTTTAAGCACAATATTTTTGTACGTTCTCTGTAAAAGAAAATATGTTTGCCACATTCATATGCACAGCACTTATTGTAGGCTTTTGCTAATGCTGTCACTGCTTGCTCTGGTGCATCCTGGGAAAGCGGCCATTATCCGACCATAACAATGATACCATTCAGCTGCTGGACCCTAACGATAATCAGACCACCACTGTGAACACGGAGGGCGATTATCCGATCAATAGACGAGTAAAAAAGGAGATCGAGACGAGCCAGATAACACTCCCAGTTTGTGACATGCAGGGAATACCACATAATCTGGCCAGTAATGACACACGATGAATGCTCTGCTATGAATAACTGACATGGTTTGGCTCCCCGACGCTTGTTTCAACGATTAACATCCGGAACGAGTTCACGTCAAGATAATTCCACGTTTACGGCCCATTTATGATGTCGTATCTCATGTCCTTACAAGTATATCACAGTTCATCCCAACACAAAGGCTGTATGTTTCTGCTGGATGAGACGTGGCTTTATCCAGCTGTAAAAACCGACATGCTTATGTTCACCGATCTTGGCATTTTGACCCTAGCGAGGTGAGGAGGTGCAAGGAGAGCGGCAGCATAGCGTAAGGCATTGATTGAGGTGCCTGAGTGTAGTCTAGGCCGACCGCCATCAGGAAGCAAAGAGCTTTCAGGCACACGGAACAATCGAATGGGTTCCTCTATCAATAATGTGTTCCAGTCATGGATTCTTTTTTATGTTGTTGTAGTGATGGAAGACATATTGTACTCTGTATTCATACATAACAAATAGAAATGAAAAGCAGAGAACAAGTGTGAGGATAAATTGCAAAGATCTTAGAAATATGTTGGAAAAGTAATCAACAGAAATACAACACAAAACACAAAATTGCGACAACAACAGATCCGAAACCCTGAAAGGAAAGAGCTGCTCCGGGATCAGAAATGGGAAAAAGAGAAGAAATATCATGTCAGTGAGATTTTTTACAATAAAGTGACTCAAGATGAACAAACCAATTAGAGTGAGCACCCCCCCCCCACACCCTATTTTTTATTACATGAGAGCATTACATTGCATTTACAAGTTTAATCAAAACAGCCACAGAGATCTTGTCATAACCAGGTTAATGATGTTTTCTCCACGACGCCGTGTCCTCTCCGGACCACGTTTTAAACCAAATGTTTAATTAAATGCCGTCACTCATACATCTACATTGCTGGTGGTTTGGCTTAGCGAGAGACTAGAAACGGGCTTTGAATAAGACCCGCAGGATCGGCAGTCAAAAGCAAACAGACATCTGTGATCGGGCTACAGTCGTCATCTGGAGACATAATTTTCTCCCTGACATTTGGTATGGGACCTGATAATTAACTGGCCTTTTCATTTGCGGGTTATTCATGACATCTGTGCACAAGGTAGCTGATTAGGTAACAACAAACTGGAATGGGCTAGGCCTGTAATTAGTCTTCTTTAGTCAACAAGCTATTTATTTCAAACACTGTTTTTTTTTTCTCACGCATTTCAAAAATATGGAAGTTTGATTATAAATTATAATTTCACTGCTTGAAGATGATGATGTAGGAAACGACATTTCTTCAGAATTCAGACCTCTGGGCACACTTTGGCTTTGAGGGAGGACCACGGAGCCGCCTGCACCACCTCACGCAACGCCAAATGGACAGACTTCCCTCTGGAAGCGGCTGCTGGAGGTGGAAGGTGGGAGGCAGAGAGAGGAAAAGATGTCCGTTCCACCTCCGCCTGTTTCTTAGGAGGGGTGAATAGGATCTGGGGCACGAGGCTGTACAGCTGGAAGAGGAACATGGCAACTGCATGAGCCCAGGCGGGGAGATTGGTGTTGGGGGTGAAAAGCAAGAGGGCGTGGATAATGTGGAGCGGCAGGCACAGCAGGACTAGAAGAGAGAGGGACAATGCGAGGGAACGGACCCAGCAGGAGTCGTGTTTAGGGGGGTCTGCGTGGATCAGGGGGGTCTTCCTGGGCTTGATGCAGAGCAGGTCCAGGTAGATGACCAGCAGGCAAAGCAAGGGGAGCATGAACACGGTCACCCCGTGGACATAGACGAGGAACTGGGGACTGAGTATGGTGTCGGGGGCGCACACCCCCCAGTGGCTGCTGTGGATCTCGGCGTAGGTGAAGTTGTGCATGTCTTCCACGTAGAACTTGGACAGGAAGCCTCCGTACGGGAGGTACTTCCCGATGACCTCGCGGTCGTGGTGGTGCTTGGGGGGCGGGGAAGGCGTAAGGTGGGGCAAAGAGGTCGTTGAGTTGCCATCCAGCCCAAGGCCGGCGGTGCCTGGATCGATCCCGCCCTTCCTCCAGGCATCGAGGAGGTCCGAGCCGATGAACTGGGCGAAGGAGGCCAGAACGGAGCCCACCCAGCACAGCAGGACCACGCAGAGCGCTCGTTGGCAGGTCATCACCGAAGAGTACCTGGCGTTCACAAAAACAGAAGCTGTTTTTCAGAATGCCTCAATGCCGAAATGAAAATGAGTTGCTTTTGTCAGTCAACTGTCGGTGCAAAGCAATTGTAGGCCACTAAAGAAGAACAATACTGGCTCTCATCCACCAAAAGGCTGGATTTGTACTTCAAAGAGCTCCAGCGTTGACTGATATTTACCATGGCAAGAAAGCACAGAACAACCTATATAACCTAACAGCGTGCATCTTGTCATTTTGCTGCTTCTGTTTTTTTGCCCTCGTATTTATCTTCTTCCTTTACTGCCGAAAGCATATTTTAAAGTTTTGACTCTTGCCACCCACATATTCACCCTCACCCACATGCATACAATCAAGTATTAAAATAATCACTGTCATGTACATTATGAGAGGCTTTATTATATTGCATATTTCTTTTATGTGAGGAATTTAATTTTCAATATTTAAAAATCACTTTTCACTGATTTGTATCATATTTAGCTCCAAATCATGTACAAAACAACAAGTAATATAAACATATATCCATATATATGGAGAAAGAATAAAAAAACAACAAACGAGGAGCACAACGGAGCCAGGCAAGAAGCACGAAAAGAAAAACAATCAAGAAACTGGTTTACCTTTCTGTTCAAGTTTAAGTTTTACAGATTGTAGATTAAGGTCTGAAATACAAACATCAAAGTTGTTCATAAAATAAATTACATGAACAAAAAGTAATGTTCTGGACTCACCTGTCTCCCAGGTGATGCTGCAGGTGGGCGTCCAGCGTGAGGATCATAACCAGGAACATGGTAAACTGCCTCACCAGCAGGGGGCAGCACACCAAGGTGATGCACGTGTACAGACACTGTGGGGTTCGCAGGTTGAGCAGCACGTTCACGGGGACGCCGACCGCACCGCCCACGGCGCCCACCCAGCCCAGGCACAGCCGGAGACAGCAGGAGACGCTCCCGGCTTGGGCCCGGGCTCCCTGGCTCCCCTCCTGGACATCGTCCACTGTACCACCACCACTGACCGCCATCCACAACCTGACGCTCACCCCAATTACAGACACAGACAGGATGCACTGGCACAGGGAGTATAGCCATATGACTTCCATATCTGGGGGAGATTTTTAAAAAGAAAGAAAGGGGCACAGTTACTGATAATGATTTGAAAGAGCAAAACATATTTTAGAGAAATGTATCAATGCTTATGCAAATACCGCCTCTATTACTCCCACTCTGGTTGCCACTCCTGCCCTGTGTTCTGCACATGGCTCTGACAGCAAAGAGGGCTTCTGCAGCGTTTGCTTGCATTGTCAAAGAAATGGTCAAACTTACAGAAAGACAAAGAAAAAAGATGGAATACAAATGAGAACAGGGTGACAAAAGGGTGGGGGGAAGTGTTCAGGTTAAGCATAGGGGGTGTGGGTCTGAATAATAAAAAAAACATTCAGCGAGAGAGGGATGGAGGGTGAAAGCACAGACGTGGAAGGAGGGTCGAGAATGCGATGCAAGTTTATACTAGTGGCAGAGAGACAGGCGAGGGGGAGACTTGATATTTTTGATAGTTATTGGAGAGCTGTAAACGTGCCTGGAGAGTGAAAAGGTCAGGCCAGACCAGACTTGACAGAACTCCTCCACCGAGGATGTGAGCACCATGCAAACACCCAGAGCAACAAGCATCAAGCCGGGGTGGCAACACACTGCTAACACTTTCTTTTATCTCTTCTGCTGGTCTTGGTTTTGTCTCTTCTTTTTCTCCCTCCTGCCGCGCAACAATCGCAGCGCTACCCACTCTCCGAGACACAAATAGGCCCAGACATTTATCCGTAAATACTTGAACGCTTATACTCAATCACACAAGCGCACACACTCTCCCCCGACTGAGTTCATTTCCAGCAAATTGTTTCAGAAAATGATTGGCAGCTAATGGAAGTGCATTTTCAAACCAAAAAACTGGGTGGGTGGATATTGGAATAGCAGATTTGCCGGAGCAACCTGTCCATTCCGAGCAACTGACCTTTCCAAAAATGTTTATTGTTAGTCATCACTTTTATGTAATAATTGTGCCCAGCTGAAATAACCTCTTCATACCACTCAATAATCACTTCACACAGTAGTCACGCCACTTGAAGGGCCTCAGCAAAATTGATTTACTCAAGTAATTAATAGAGTTTAATCCACCTTGTGTGAGTTTTCAATTCAAATTGTGACTCCCAGTGCAATGAATTGCCTTAATTAATCAATTAAGCTCTTTGAAACAACATTCCAAGCTATAGGGCCAGACCCTTTCAGCGTGGTCAGGGCTTTTAAAAGTTTTCAAGTCAGCAGTGCCTGGATGTTGACTTAATAAGAACATTATTATGAATAAAAATGTACAGTTACCTGCGTTGAAGCCCTGCGATGACTCAGATAGTTTACACAAAGCTCTATCCTCTGTATGACTTTGCTGCCTTTTTATTTCCCTCCAGGATCACTATCGCTCACTCCCTCACTCTAAACTGTCTGCCCCCACTGACAGAGTATAAACCTGATTCATAAACCTCCGCTTATCCACCTGCCTTCTATCTCTCTTTCTCCTGTCTCTGCAAACATATCAATTGTGTCAATGTTGGAGCATGGCTGCCCTTTCCATTGGAGATGTGCAAAGGGCAACACCACCGCTGCCAAGTATAGGGAAATATGTAAATAAGGCTCATGGGCATAGGCCAACACGCAACCGCAGAAATAAGGTTTATTCTTCGCCATTGAAGCAAAAAAGATTTTGTTCTGGTTTTCTTTTATTCCTCCTATCTTCTCCTTATTGGAGAGGGACAATGGAAAATAAAGGAATATAGCTTTTAACTCCAAAGGCAATGTGCATTTTGATGGAGTGGGTATGAGCTGGAGGTAGGCTACAGATGAGCAAAGACATCATTACATGAAACAAAATAAGCAGATAACACCAGTGTATGAACTCTATTGCTTGGATACCTACAGAGGGAATCCATGCCCTTAATAAAGAAAATACCTTGGGGCATGTGCCTTACATTATCCACATGATTCCTGTGATTATAGACAGATCGTTAAATAATACATTGTTCTCTCCAGCAAACCGAGAAAGATACAAAGCTTTGCTGGCAACCAAGAAAACACAGTCTGGAGCCACTCTGTTGAAAATCAGTTGGAAACTATGTTTTTTTGTGTTCTCAAACTGTTTACTTTAGTTTTTAAATGCAAATCAGCTCCGTTGAACTGCAGGGCTGACAGTTATGGCCCCTGAGAATGTAGCCATATTTCCAAAAAATCACCCAAGCATATCATACAACAAATCATTCTCCCATGTTCTGTCAAAAGGGCCAAGCTCCAGGCAGGGGCATGCCAAGCCCAACTGAGCCCCATGTTTAAAAGAACATAGGCTACCACCACAATGAAAATAAAAGAGATGAACAAAGTCAACATTTGCCTGCTGCAATGTTAAATACAGCTGCAGTATGTTTTTTGGTTAATTGTGGTGGAGGACAGGCAAGGGTGATACAGACTACACATGTAGAGTCATAATAAGAAAACACTGTTACAATAAATGTATCATTTCACATGTGCCTCATAGCATATGCTAATCTCAAAATTAATTACTTGCATCTCATTTTGTTTGTTTTTATTATTATTTATAATGTAAGTTGTGACTATCAAAGGTGATAACTCAGTAAAATGTGTATTTCAGTGAATATGGGAGATTAAAATATTTGGTATGTGCCATGTTTCTCTCGCACAAATACAACGTGGTCGGTGGATGTGATCCAGGTCTCGCGTTACGGAACGAGATTTGTCCGTTTTAACATCAGTCGGAAACCCCGTTCCACCCTCTTCCCTTCGCTGTCCCTAAGCAAGGTAAAGCGCTAGAATTTGCCCTCGCTTCCATTACATTAAATTGCTTCAAATATCTATAATTTCCTTTCGAAACGTCGTCAGGTAGGACATAACGTAAACATTGACAAAGTGGTGGAGCCAAACGCGAGGTTATTAAGCGTCTTCATTTGTTATCGGAGTGCTTTTAGTGAATGTTGCGCCCGTAGCGTAGCGGAGCTTGTAATGGCTGCCCCCATGCTACCTCGTTGAGGCCTGCTAGCTGCGCCTAGCGTCCCGATTTATCTTTGAATTTATTGCCGAAACGTTACGTCGATATGCATATGGCCAAAGTTGACGTCGTTTGAAGGGTATTGTGATCACTGTGAATTATTTCGAAATGGTTAGGGTTTACTGATAAACTGACTTATCCCCGGACGGGTCCGTAAAAGTTGGCTAGTTCATTAGCGCTTACATCCCCGCTGCTAACGAAGCTAACGCCGGTTGAACGCGTGTAGCCAGGCTCCACCGCGGATGTATCGCTCCACCACGGATGTATCGGCTTTCAATTGTTAACTTGGCATCTCGGTTTTCCCCATCACATCGGTGGTTAAAGGCGAACGGGTCATTCATGGGTTTGACGAAGCGACATGATGGCTATGCTCGCTGTGTAACGTTGGTTTCTGGAGCACGTTATTTCCACTGCACAAGGATCAGCATCCTCGTAGAAGAGGTGTACTCCTGAGTTACCAACAGTGTTTTCATTGCAACAGTAGTCACGTTGAGGTGTCTCCTTTTTTATTCAGATGCCAGGTGTCACGGTGAAAGACGTCAACCAGCAGGAGTTTGTCCGTGCCCTGTCGGCCTTCCTGAAGAAGTGAGTACAGCTTTGTTTTACAGTCTTAGTAGTGGGTGGTGTACTTTTCTGCAAAGTTAATTCATTCTTATTTTACCAGCATGTAAAGGTTAGTTTCATGCAGCCTTGATTTTGACCTGCACAGCATGTGATGGCATGCAATATAGCAGTGATGATGACATGCCATAAACAAATATTGAATTGTATATCTATTATACACTGTCCATGTTGGACTGATTGTTTGTGAATTCAGAAATGGATTGAAATAGAATATTTCAATACAAATGGGCTACATTTTAATTGTGCAGCAGCAAAAGTAATTTTTACAACAGCAAAGTCACAGTAAACCAATTGATATCACTGGAAACAAATCTAAATGTCACAAATATATATATATATATATATATATATATATATATATATATATATGTGCAGTGATGTTGCTAGGTACGCGTCCTGCTCCCTGACGCATATATATATATCTGATATAGGACGCACTAAACTCACTATCCATGGTCCCGGGGACGACCTCATATATTATCCCATGATATATATACGTATACATATGTGATATCATATATATACAACTCGTGTATATGATCACAGTATACTGGCATAAATAATACCTGTGCAGTGATGTTAGCTAGACCGGACAGCGTCCTGCTTTCAACCCTCTGACGCATCTAAAATCTGAAAGGACGCACTAAACGTCACTATCCATGCGTACAAAGGATCGCAACATGCTAATTTTTCCGCATGACCAAAACGATACATAGCTGAACATTAAACAACTCGCTGATTTCATTTCACAGTAACTGGCAAAATACGAACCTTCATAGTAAATAGCAGACCGGACAGCGCTGTTTCAACCCTCTGCGCATCTACTCGGCGCAGACGTGATCGCCTGTACAAAGTATCGCAACATGCTAATTTAGCCGCTACCAAAACAACTAGCTCGTCACCGCTGATTTCATTTCAATAATTAAAAATACGAACTTCATAGTAAATAAACCCACGTTTCCACTGCTCGATGCTGTGCTCATTCGTGTACACCAAAAACATATCTGCATCATTTCATTTTTCTCAAAAGACTTTCCACTGTGTTAGTTATGTTTCATTTTTGAGCTAATCAGGGATGTGATTCTTCCGGATAAATTCGGAAATCCGGCTTTTCGGCAAGGCACGGGTCATAATGACCGCTCACGCTGTCAACGGTTTTTGTGCCTCTGATTCATGTCTTCGTGTCACTCCGCAAGTAGTGCGCGTTGAGGCGGTGGAACTTCATTCAAAGCAGAGCAAACCAAAGTCTCCGCTGTGCTTCCCGACCACGGGCTAGAAGCTGAAGCAGGAGCGGTTAACTATGGAAATGAGGAGAACATGACTCGCCCTGCCTCGTCGGCATGCAAACAGTAATCAGGAGTAAATGCTAAACGTCAGTGATAGACTCGGGTGCTGAGCTCTCACCCAGCGCGTGTGGCCAAGCTTTCTCCCCCTTCTCCACCTCACATGAGATGGGGAGAGAAGTCCCCCCCTCCCAGGTGAGCTGCTTCTCCAAAATAAACCAATAGCGAAGCCCGTTAGAGGGCGTAGCACGTACGAAATAGAAGTAGAGTTAAACATCTATTTAGAGTACAAATTAATAAGAGTAATTATTGTAATGTAAACATTATCAAATTTGATCTTTTTTTTTCTGCTTGCTGAGCCTGAACATTGATTACCATCTCCCAAAATGCAGTGGAAGACTGTAATAATAATAGATAATAAATAAACTACTATTAGGTGATTTCTGTCATCTTGTTTTGTCTTGTACAGGCTTTAGGGATGAGCTGGTCTTTTGTGCAATTTCTATATGCCTATTGTCTTTAACCTGCTGATACAATGCATTGGTAAATAATAAATATTTAATTAAACAAATCTTACAATTTTCTAGTAGTCCAGATTGATGCATTTAATTGTTAAAATTGACAACATTTTCTTCCAGGGGACCCCCCCCCCTAGTTGTACCCAGTTTTTTCAGATTTGGAATTTTATTTGTTTAATTTCAGATACATTTTGAACATACATGTTCAATGAATATATCCGTTTATTATAACCATATCATACCACCATCAAAGGAGTTTAACACTCAATACAATTTAAGAAATAGAATAATATAAGAAAGAATTCCTTTTTTTTAACTGGGGAGTCGGGACCCATTGAATTTCCCAGGGACCCACTCAACTCACCACCTGTGGGTCCCGGGGACTCATTACATTGAAAACCTATCAACATCTCTGTGTGTGTGTGTGTGTGTGTGTGTGTGTGTGTGTGTGTGTGTGTGTGTGTGTGTGTGTGTGTGTGTGTGTGTGTGTGTGTGTGTGTGTGTGTGTGTGTGTGTGTGTGTGTGTGTGTGTGTGTGTGTGTGTGTGTGTGTGTGTGTGTGTGTGTGTGTGTGTGTGTGTGTGTGTGTGTGTGTGTGTGTGTGTGTGTGTGTGTGTGTGTGTGTGTGTGTGTGTGTGTGTGTGTGTGTGTGTGTGTGTGTGTGTGTGTGTTGTGTGTGTGTGTGTGTGTGTGTGTGTGTGTGTGTGTGTGTGTGTACACGCACACAGGCACAAGTTAAACTAGACACTGCTTTTGTTTTAGATCGTGTTGCAGATGATTTAAGATGTGCCCTGTACTATGTATTTATATGGAGAAGGTACAACCTCCAGCATGATAATAAGTAGTAAAGTTTGTAGACCATGTGCTGTTAAAGGCAGGATTTAGGTAACAATCCCAAAGCAAAAGGATTTTTCTCATGAATCACATTTCAGGCAACATTTTGCGATATTTTCACATGTATCCCCATGAAAGATAAGTACAATTTATGGGTCAGCAGTAGTTCTATCACAGAAACGAATGCTACACGCTGTCAAAGTGATTATATGGAGCCCTGTTGTAGCCAAGTATAATTGCCGACACTTCTCGTCTGCCTCCAGGTCAGGAAAGCTGAAGGTGCCTGACTGGGTGGACCTTGTAAAGCTGGGTAAGCACAAGGAGCTGGCTCCCAGTGACGAGAACTGGTTCTACATCAGAGCAGGTATGTCCAAATATTTATACTCTGATCCCACTGACCATTGGTCTCTGTGATACTAGAACTATCAAGTTGTACATATCCCAACATGCACTTATACAGTAGAGCAATGCAAGTCCACCACATGCTGAAGTTGGAAGCAGATGCTGCCTCCTGAATGACTCTTGCCATTGAGACCAGGGCTCATATTAAGAAATTTGCATTTAGACCTTTTTAAATGGTGCTTGAAAAGCAAAAGAACATGATGATATTGTATCATTGCATTTGCAGCCAATTTATTAAGTGGTTAAGACTAAAAAGGATTACATCTAGTGCTATATTTTAAGTTGTAATAGAAGGCAGGGTTAAACTCTCACTACCTGATGTAAAAGTTAACTGCTTATCTCTGACCTCCAATGCCTTGCTGATGAAATATTAAACCACAATACTCATTCATTCCTATCTCGATTTCTTACCGAGTCTACATGGCCACTTACCCAAGTGTCTATATTTTTTCGTGTTGAGAGGGAACCTTTAGAGCCACATATTGCTGCATCATAACTGCTGCATCATAACTGCTGCATCATAACTGCTGCATCATAACTGCTTCATCCTGCTTCCACAGCATCCACAGTTCGCCACCTGTACCTCCGTGGAGGTGCTGGAGTTGGCTCCATGACCAAGATCTATGGAAGTCGCCAGAGAAATGGCGTGTGCCCTGCCCATTACAGTGTAGGATCCAAGAACGTGGCTCGTAAGGTGCTGCAGGCCCTTGAGCTGCTCAAGATGATTGAGAAGGATCCCAATGGGTGAGTATCTCTTTTCATTGTTTCCACTAGATAACATCATAAGTTAAGAGCAAGAAATGGTTAATTATTCATTTGTGGAAAGTGGCCTGTTTTCAGTGGCAATGAAGTGTTGTGTTGAAAAGTTACTGTGAAGAGTTTTTGTGTGAATCAGAGAAAATTGGAGAAGGAAATGCACAAACCAGTTTTACATTGTAATTGATAGAAATACCTCTCTTCTGTATTGTGATGGTCAATGTAGCTGGTCCCCTGATCAAGTTATTTCAAGCCAATGTCTGGCTACTTTTATCCATTGCGGGGGAAAATAGGATAGAACGCAGACATCAGTTTCCATCCATTTAGTTTTTAAGTTTACCTGTAATCCTGGGTACCTCCATAAAAATGGACACAAATCTGCCAGACACAGATATGACCCATACTAATGAACTGAAATTAGGTCAGATAGACACAGGGGTATGAAAATGACATTGTAGAGGTTTTGGAATTATTCAGGCCTCTTAATCAGAGACGGTAATAGTGGGCCTTTTATTTCACTGAAACTTTAGCATTATTCTCATCATATATTAAATTTCACTTTTACACTTTCTTTGTAGTAATAGAGCATTGTACAAGCTGACAGGGAATATGTTTGTTTTTTTAAAACATGCTGTCAACAGTCAAATTCACAGCATGTATTACTTGGCCTGTGCATGCTGTAGTGTTTTTTTGCTTTGGTGGATAGGGAGTTGTACATACTTTCTTACACGTACGGCCACTAGTTTTTGCAATGCAGAACCATGATGTAATAGAGACCCATAAATGTGGTGCTGGGTAACTGATCTCTCTCAATGCATAATAATAATACATTTTATTTGTAATGCACTTTATATTTACTGAAAAATCTCAAAGTGCTACAACAGCATAAAAGAAACATAAGTTAAAACACGAGTTAAAAGCAGTTATCAAAGTAACGAACATAAGCTTGGATTTGGCTCCTCAAATCTGCAGAAAAATGTGATGACACTGTAATGAGAGGACTAATTCGTTTTTATTTAGTTCAAGTGGGCAAGAAAGTGAAATTCCATTTCCAATTGCCTCTGTTTCAGTTTTCATGAACGTGTATGGATGTGGCTTTTTTGACCAATACTGTGGTCAATGTGGCGTGAAGTAGTTATTGAAGGCAGAAACAATTTTTGTATTGCTTTTTGCACAATTTGTGTAGGTTAATGTATTCTGTTGTGTTGAGTCGTATTCCTGTTTTAATTTCTGCCGTTCTTTCTCCCAGTGGTCGTAGACTTACCGCCCAGGGAACCAGAGACTTGGATAGAATTGCTGGCCAGGTGAGAAACTAACCCGTCTTTAACTATATTGACGTACACAAGAGCAACTTGGCTATTTGATTACTCATACTTGATAATATTTTTAGCAAAACCGTACAGAGGCCTAACTTTTCAGATTACTGGAGTATTGTTGATACTTGGGTTTATAAAGCATGTCCCAGATGCATCATTACATTGAGTACACATAATTGAGTAATTATGCAATTATTCTATTACCCAAACAGTATAGTATGTGCCTTTGTTCACACATTGTCTGAGCATGTTAACGTGATGTACTCATTGACTGTGGTACACAAACGGCCACGCCTGACAAACTGAAACATTTCAAGATGACCGAAAACAATGCAAGGTGTTTAGAAACAGGTTTTAACTGACATTTAAAAAAGTTTATGGCACAAAGGACAATGTCACTGTTTGTTGCATCTGAAATGGACAAATCCATTAACTGATCTGTATGAATACTGAGTCATATCCCCACGAATGCTGTCGGTTACACACTTAATCTGTACCTTGCCTTAAGTCCATGACCAACTTCACACAACCTTTATGGTACTTGTGGTGATAGAATATGAATCATTTACTGTTGTGTGACGTCTTCACTGTGCCTCAACATTTCCCTGCTACCACCACCGTGGCCCTGCTTTTCTGTCCGTTTAGTTTATTAGGATCCCCATTAGCTGGGGCACAGACCCAGCTATTCTTCCTGGGGTCCAGCAGTAAAAAAAAAAGAAATACATACAAACGTCTTTCAACTCTACTTTGGCTCATGTACAAAGTCGGATAACAAATTGAGCCGCACTTAACCGTATGCAGCATATGTAGGAGCTTAATCTAGGCCCCTGTGTGAAGGGAATTTTGTGTGTTGTGGTCATAATGTGTTACGACAGTTGCTGCAAGAGCGTATCCTAAATGCAGCTCATTTTCCTCTGGTGGTTGAGAATTAAATTCCACCAGACCCTTACCCATTCCTGTACTTGTTTCCTACTGTCTCAATAATGAAAAACACAAAGGGGAATGCCTTCCCACTGCTGTAAATGGTAAAACATTGTGCTGAATCGATTTAGTATGTATGCTGCAGCCTGGTCTAACCTACTGCTAGAATTTAAATGCTCCAGTATCAGACTCCCAAGCTTTTGAAAGAATATCATCGCAGCCTGATCCTGCCTCGGCAATATTTGATTTTTGTGACGTTCAGACTCACTCTGGCTGGTGCCGTAAGCATGTGTGATCACAGAAATCCGTCCTTTTTTCTGCTTTGATGTGACACCTTGTCTGTTGTGGGAGTACACGGCCCCAGTGTCACTAAAGCATGCGAGGCTTTTTGAAGCACTTGTCCTTCGGCACATTTTCCTCTGCCAGGCAAGTGAGTTATGCGTCTTGTGTGGCACGCTATTGGCATTGTTTGTTCACCGTCACGTAAAAACAAATCGCAGTTGGGCCTTGTCAAAAATCAGCAGAGAGGCAGCAGTGTTGTGATAATCCAAGGGTAAAGGGGGTAAACATGTGGAGGGAATTTCATGCTTGGCAAGTCCGCCGTATGGCACGCATTTTCTTCTTGTTTACTCATGCTAATGAGCTGTATGCAGAGGAGCAGACCTAGGCGCAGCTCCGCCTACCTGCTGCAAAGAACCAGCACAAAGCATGTTGCTGTGGTTCTGCCGTCTCACGAATCCCCCTTGTGTGTTGTAGTTTCTGATGGCTTTTAAGAGATTTGCAAGTGAGGAAATGCCATGTATTGTCAGTAGACTATTCATGTTTTTTTTTTTGGCACAAAACTGTTTCTCCTCCAAACCGTGTTCATTCAAGCCCCCCTGAAATTGCATTTTGATAGCATCTTAAATTGTACATTTCTTATTGCAATGTTGTTTGAACAGGAAATGTGCAAGTAAACCCATAGAATATCAAGCAGATGAAACGATTCATTTGATTGTTGGTGAATCAAATTAGTTTTAATAGTGGGGAACCTTTGAACCATGGCAGCACGACAAACCATTAAAATACTTTTTTTCCACAGCAAATAATTAAATTTTGATTTGAAGATGAGTTTTCAAAGGCACTGCAACAACTCCTCTGCTCTCTCGGCTAATTTATGAATATGCCTCTTTCTATTTTTTTTTTCTTCACAGGTCGCAGCTGCAAACAAGAAAACTGTTCAATAAATCTCTTTTTGAAGAAAGTCAAACATTGTGTGCTTTTTTTTGGGAAGTATGTGAACAATGATGAACTGCTTTGTGATGATGGTCTGTTAAGTATCTTTGAAGTACCAAGCTCACCTTGTCCGATTTTAAGAAATTGCCTTGTTGAAGTTCATTGATGCCAAATTTATTGACAAGAGAGAGAACATTTTAAAGGTCGAGATGGTCGACCTGATCAGCTATTTTCTGTAAAAATATGGACTTGAGCTGAGAAAAGCAAGCTACTGCACAAAATCAACCTCTGGTTTCCAATAGTTTATTAGCCACACATACAAAGCAATTTTGTTCAACCTACATTAAATGAGCACTGATTATGTAATCATATCATGTCCTAAAAGTCGTCAAAAGCTCCCTACATGGTGCAGCCTAATTTATCAGTTAGAGCATCTCGCAGGAAGCATTTTCATACACCCCCTGGTCGGTGGCCAATGTTATCTACCGTCGTCATACGCACAGCTTCCATATTAATATCCCCCAGATGCAGTTAGCAGATTGAGCCACGATACCATGACAACAAAGTAAATTTGTTCAGTTCACAAAGGCGGATGATTACATGTCCATAAGCAGCATGGTTGACTGTACAATAGCTGGCGAGGAATGATGTCATGATTTAGTGGTCTAATTCAGGGCCACAGTGCCACCTAGAGATTGGAACTGCAGGTTTCTAAGCCAATTAGGCCATGTTAATAGCGTTGAACAAATGTAACATTTTCTGTTCTGCACCCTCGCTGTTGGGATATAACGGCGTCGCAAGAAAATAGCTGTCATTTAAGGTATGAGGGTGATGTGTTTTTAGGTAGATAGGCCTTTACTGCTACTTTAGGTGTGCATAATTTGTCATTAAAGAAGCCTTAATAGTGAGCATTCATAGCTCAAACTTAAATCTTTTCTGAAAACGTATGCCTGAAGAATAATCTAAGTTATGTCAAGTTTATAGAATGCCTTATGCTTTTCTTAGGAGATAAACTTGCATGTTCTCGTGTGTAAAAAGTTCAATCAGTGAGACTTTGACTGATTTAATTTGGCGGTGCTTCTGAAATCCTGCAGAGGGTGCCAAAGCCTATAGAATGTCAAGACTACATATGCACTTTGGGGTGATTGCCTCTCAGGCATCTGTTCATGGACTCAAAGCAGTAGCTCTTATTCATCTAATGGCAGAAGTGTCGTTTCTCAGGAGTAGCTAAAATTAGTTATTATAATACAGTATTTACAAACAAAAAAAGTTTTAACATTTTACAAGATTGATTTTTAGCTTGCTGAATAAAGGTTTCTTGATTTCTGCTGTTGGCAGTTTTCCATAACTTAGTGTTATGCGTAAGATACAACACCGCTCACATTGTTTTTATTGTCAAAACTTCGGGAGAAATGTAAAGAGTCGGGGCCAACCAACTTTAAAACATCAATCTGTTTTTCTCATTTTCAGTTTGAGCCAGTGGAGCTTTTTTTAGTTCTTCAGCTAGCCCTGGGCTAACAAAACTACAAGCACAACTAAATGAGAGAGTGAAAAAGTGCAGTATTCATGTATATATGTGTGTCCTCTTTGCGATAATACAGATGGCTTTTAGACTGTTGGCTCATGTCAAGATGTGAGCAACAATAACCAGAAGGCATCGTATGCTGGCTGAGCTGTTATACAAACCCTAGTGTGTGTGTGAGAGCTTTTACATGATCCTGTGTTGCAGATCCCTGCACAATGAGTCCGCTGTGTTTGCCAGTCTGTTGTCCACTGTATCTGTTTGTCAGCACACACACAACATGGCTGATGAGCAGAATGCTGCCGGTCCGACTGAGCACAGGGACGCCGTTTATATATATGTCAATCACCATAAACACTTAATTGGTCGGAACGTCTCTCAGGAAATATTGATCTAGTCTTTTTATACACCCTCTCTGTCATTTCCATCCATTTCTGCCTGCTCTCTTTTTTCCATTTGAAAACCAGCTGTTCATGAACACCTGAACCTATTGTCTCTCCCTCCCTCGGCCCTTCCTCCTCTCTCTCCACCTTGATCCCTCTTTTTCCTTCTGCTCTTTAATTTGACAGAGAGGGAAGGATAAACATGTCCTTGAGTGTTTGAGAGAAATGTGTGGAATTCACCAGAGGAGGTCTGCTGTGTTTAACTCGACGTGTGCGCGGTGTGTGTGCTTTTTCTTGCAGCCGTGTTTTTCACGTTTGTGTTTTCAGCTCCAGTCGGTCGACTGCAGGGATTCGCCGTTGTGTGCGGCATAATTATCAATTCAGTTCAATTCAATTTTATTTATAGTGTCAAATCACAACAGAGTCATCTCAGGACACTTAACACATTGAGCAGGACTAGAATACGCTCAAAATTTCAAGAGTCAACACAATTTCAAATTCCCAACATCATCCAGGGGCAAGTGTTACAGCGACAGTGGCGAGAAAAAACTGCCTTAATAGGCTTTTAGGCAGAAATCTCGTGCAGCCCAGGCCCTTGGGTTCCAACTGCATTTGGTGTTGGTAGTATGGTAGTACTAGCATTAACAGTAGTGGTGGTATCAACAGTAGTAGTCCATGGCAGCAAGCACAGCCACGCCGAGATGGATCCATCCCAACCACGTCGCCGTAGACCAGGAAGCAGGAGTGGTTGAGCAGTCACACAGCAGGCAGGTGGAGCTACCATGTGGTGTTTCCAGCGTCAGGCCAGTTAGCAGTCTGCATCGGTCAGGACCTCAGTGGACTCTGCTGGACCAGAAAGCATAGCCAGACTCCCAGGAGTGATCCCGGGAGTAGTCAAGTTAGTGACAGTAGAGATGCCGATTTTAGTCAATTACTTTAATTAAAAATACTGTCAGTAAGAGGCAAACAAGACCACAACATCGGTGCAGTCCGGATCAGGTTCCACCACAGTCCAGGGAGACCTGCTAGGCAAGACAGCACAGGGACTCCGGGGGAACATACAGAGAGAGAGAGAGAGAGAGAGGCTCAGTGTATCAGCAGGCCTTCACCACAGCAATTACTGCTGCGGAACAATAATCACTTATACAAATGCACATCCAAGGGGTTTGTCGTGTGTGTGTGTGTGTGTGTGTGTGTGTGTGTGTGTGTGTGTGTGTGTGTGTGTGTGTGTGTGTGTGTGTGTGTGAGGTGGCTGCACCTACTCTCTCACAATTCTTTGGCAGCTCAGCTTGATCACACAGAGAATGGATGCAGACCTGCCTCTCACCTCCTCGGGGCTGGAAACAGCAGATAACTAAGAAATGTCTCCGCTGCAAAAGTCTCTCTAAAATAGAACCACTATCAGGAGAGCACACACACCACATACATACATATACACACACACATACACGTTGTCAACCCCCAGCGTCATGCCCTCTGGTATGTTTTCCCCAGAAGACGAGACATGCCTCAGAAAGTTTCCCAGCATTCCCTCTCTTTGGCATATTGTATTTAACTGGCTTCTCCTTGGGAAAAGTTGGCACTGATCCCATAGAATCCGCTTCTGGCTCAGCCGAGATAACATCAGCCCTTTCCGTCGGACAACAATGCTTTTTCTCATAACCACCTTGCTTGCTTATTGAAAGCGTCATCCTTTTGTTTCCTTTCAGTTTTGTAGACTTTCAGACTTTCAGTGATCGTAGTGAGCTTGGTTGTTTCATTCTGCAGTGAAACTTCAGCACAAGCGTGGTTAAACCAACACGGCGGATGCGATGCAGAGGCTTTGGTGTGGTGAAGGCCGGTTTGCAGGCGCATGTTTATAGAAATTAGACTGAGGCCAAAAGGTCAGTGTTTTAGCAGAGTTCTGCCCTCTGCATTACAAGTGAGACAAGTCCTCGGCTGCAAGGTTTATCTGCCCCAGTGGGTGTGTATGAGCTGATTGATTGATGGGTTTGTTTTTATGTGTGTGTGTGCAAGAAAGAAAACGATTGACCTCAGTGACTTTCTGGATAGTTTAATAGTTTTATATAAGTGTGTGTTGCTGTTCTTCTGTGTGCTGTCACCACTAATCCCTCATCCTCTGTTTGGCCTGAGAGCAGGTGGTGTAAACATGCAACGTGCCGCTCAGCCTGCCTGGCACCACAGGGCGCAGTAGCACTGCCCCACAGCAGGTGTGTGTTTATGTGTGTGTGTGTGTGTGTGTGTGTGTGTGTTGGCGAAACACTAACCATGTGTCAGTGACTTCTGGGTGTGTGTGTGTGTGTGTGTGTGTGTGTCCATAGCTTGTGGGACTGAATCCCCTCCACCTGTCACAGAGGGTGGGGTGCAAAGGGAGGATGACAGGGTGCAGAACAGATGCTGTCTACAAAGCCAGCCGAACTGAATTGCACAGTGTGTCGTGTTTCTGTGTGTCGGCCATATGTATTTGCCGTGTTGTGTGTGTGTGTGTGTGTGTGTGTGTGTGCTTACATTGAGATCTGAGCTTTCAGACATTCACACTTTGATGCTGCGACCCTGCGCTTTCTTCAGCACA
Organism: Chelidonichthys spinosus; assembly: GCA_029853015.1. Classification (NCBI taxonomy): domain Eukaryota; kingdom Metazoa; phylum Chordata; class Actinopteri; order Perciformes; family Triglidae; genus Chelidonichthys; species Chelidonichthys spinosus. The sequence goes on along the minus strand of CM056834.1, from coordinate 129,689 downwards.
GAACAAAAGAGTGACAGAGGGAGACGGCTGGACCAGTGTGACTCCGCCTGGCTGTGGAGATAGTTGACACAGTGACAGGCTGAGATAGGAGTGTGTGTGTGTGTGTGTGTAGCTCTGTGCTTCATCATTTCTCCATCTCACAGTCTCCCTGTATTGGTTTGTGGGAGGGAGGAGGGCTCTCCAAAGAAATGCCATGCAGGGGTGTCCAAATCTGCCCATGTATGAACCCGACGGGCCCCGGTATCAGAAACCGCTTCTCTTCACCCGCAACCCTGACGAGGTGTTTCCCGTGGTACGCTGTAGAAATGGTGTGTGCATGAGATGATGGTTTAGATCCACTTTACAATGATCGGGTAATCTTGCCCTCCGTGGCCTTTTGCGGTGTTTAATGTCATGTTGGATTTACTGTAAACACGAGCACTTGACTGGAAAGCTTCTCATTCCAGGCTCATGGCAGTGAACCTGAAGGATATCTCTAAATTGAGATGTATTGTTGCAAGATCATAGAATCTAGTGAAATTTATATGTTGGATAATCAACACCAAATTGATGAGCGATCACGACAAATGTCGGTTGTTATTCGCCTTGGCTCAATTTCTTATTTGTCATGAAAAAGTCAATTTTGGAGCAGTGAGCTGTCTTTTCATACTTTTACCAGGATATGATTAATACACTAGTAATGTCTGACCCAGACAAATTACACTACCCATCTGTTACAAACTTGGCTCAACTTGTAACGAGAGGGCGGTCACACACAAGTTTAAAACTCCAAATGAATTAAATCAAGGACATAAGTCTCAGTGTGCAGATATGGAAGCAGTCAGTGGTCTAATGCATTATTGACAATGTGTCTTGCTGACTTTGATCAGCCTCTGACGGGCCCTCTAGGGCCACCGTGAGGTTGGCTTTGTAAATTCTTTTTTGAAATATCTTGACAAAGCTTGGCTTGCTGTGAAATATGGTGTTCACACATTCATGGTCCCCAGGGGATGAGTTGCAATAACTTTGACCTGAGTTTTCATCCAGTGCCATTAAAATGTCTTTTTGGCAGATACTTTGTGTTTCTGAACAAAAAACTGCAAAACTCAAGACAATGGTTGGCTAAACCAACAGGGTCAGAATTGCTAGATATGCAAGATAATATGCATCACCTTTTTGGCCTACTGCATTTGTCATACTATTTATTGGCACATACTACACTTTTTCTGGAATACTAAACAGTATGGGTATTGGAATGCATCCTTAGTCTTGTTTCATACTCCAGTTTTAGAGACATGAGAAGCTTTTTGAGACTCCTCACCTTCACATGTCTCTCATTCCTCTCTTCCTTCTTCTCCTCCAATCTAAACGATCCCTCTCACTCTCGCTTCATCGCCGCTCTCATCGCCTTTCTCTTTCATGCCCCCCCCCCCGCAAGATTGCTGGTTCGATCCCCGGCTCCTCCTAGCTGAGTGCCTGGTGTCCCTGAGCAAGACACCTCACCCTAATTGCTCCTGACGAGCTGGCTGTCGCCCTGCGTGGTTGACTCCGCCGTCGGTGTGTGAATGTGTGAGTGAATGGGTGAATGTCAGTCATTACTGTAAAGCGCTTTGGAGAAAAGCGCTATATAAATGAGGCCATTTACCATTTACCTTTAGTACCTTTACTGCCCTATGCCCCCTCCTCCAGGCTTACCATTCATTATCAGGGCTAAGACCCCTGAGCTCCTTGTATTGCCTTTATCATGCTTCGCCTCCACCCTTTGCTTTCTAGAAATCCCTGCAACCTCTTTAAGGTTAGGAAACATGAAATCCAATGAAGCTGCTTTTTTAAATCTTTTTTATTTTTACATTTCATCAAAGGATGAATACAAAGCATGAATGCACTTGGAGCAATTAAAGGAAAGTAAGCAAAAACTGAACAGATTTGCCAGTGTCATTAGTAAAATGTGATTAAGTGTCTATGGAGTATTTGGAATTGTACATTAGGGATGTATGACTGCATGTTTAATAGCTAACAGGGAACTCTTTCTTTTTAAGTAAATAACACGAGGCTGATGAAATAGCTCCAAATATTGGAATTAGACTTAAAATATAGGGTTTTGTAGTTTTGACCATATTTCTATGTGTTACTATATCATTGCCTGAGATGTCTGGAGACATGGTCAGTTGATCAGACAGGTCTAAACATGCCAGTAATGGAAAACAAGTACATGTACCGCAGTAGTAGTTTACGATTTTGACTTGTACTTGAGAATTTTATATTTATACTGCTCTATATTTCTACAGTTATATTTCATAGGGAAACGGTTGACTTTATACTGCTTTACTTTGAAAACGTTGGAGTTAATTGCTTACATGGAAAACACGCAGTTGAGTTTAAACTGCCTAACAGTCATATGACCCCAAGAGAGCTATTCTGCTGCCGACCAGAATGTTTACATCTGAGACTTTTTCTCCATTTTGCTGACGATACTTCTTTGTTTGTTCTGTACACTTTTAAATGCAGGAATTGTACTTATGGTGAAGTATTTTTACCTTGAGCTATTGCTATGGTTAGAGAAGCAAATTATTTAGACTACTACCGGTACGTCCACCATTGCAGTCAACAGTTTAACCAGATTAAATAAATCACTTCTGTCACTGTAAATGAAAACCATGTTTGCACATCTATGGCAAATGCAATGGGTCAAACATATCAGAAAGTAAATCGTTAAACTCTGATGTGTGAGGAGGAAGTTACCAGTTTGCTTGCTGATCTCAGAGCTGTCTGACTGCTCGTCTCTTGCACGCTTGGCCTTTTTTTCTTGTGCCAATATTTCCACATTCTGTCTAGGTAGGAAACCTACAGTGGCGTATGTTTTCCTCTCACTTTCTTTCTTCTGGGAGTCCCTAGATGAAGCCGTAGAGCTGCACAGATTCAGCAGCGAGACGCCACGTTGTACAAGATTGGCTGCTGGTCTTCTCATTCCAGACAGGCTCAAGGCTCAGTATTAGGACCGCTTCTGTTCTCACTCTACACCAGATAACTAGGTTCTGTAATTACATTGCATGGATTCTCCTACCATTGCTACGCAGATGACACCCAGCTGTTCCTCTTTTTTCCCCCGTCCTCTGACGCTCACATTGCAACTCGCATCTCGGACTGTCTGGCTGACATCTCTGTCTGGACAACTGCACATCACCTCAAGCTCAACCTGAACAAAACCGAACTCCTCTTCATCCCAGGGAAAGACTCCCCTCGCATCGACCTGTCGGTCACTGTCGAGGGCATCACAGTATTACCTTCCTCAACTGCGAGGAACCTGGGTGTAATCCTCGATGACCAACTATCCTGCACCCCCAACATCACTGCTGTGGCCCGATCCTGCAGATTTGCCCTCAACAATATCCACAGGATTCGGACCGTCCTCACAAAGGATGCAACTCCTGGTTCAAGCACTGGTCATCTCCCGCCTTGACTACTGCAACTCTCTCCTGGCCGGACTCCCGGCCTCTGCGACTAAACCATTGCAGCGTATCCAGAACGCTGCAGCACGCCTTATCTTCAATCTACCCAAATTCTCCCATGTGACCCCCCTCCTCCGTGACCTCCACTGGCTCCCTGTTGCAGCACGCATCCAATTCAAGACGATGACACTGGCCTTCAGGGCCATCAATGGAACGGCACCTGTTTACCTTCAAACACTGGTCAAACCTCATGCCCCGAAGCGAGCACTTCGCTCCTCTACTTCAGCTGGCCGGCTGGTACCACCATCGCTGAAATCAAACAAATGTCGCTCAGCAAAGTCCAGACTCTTCTCTGTTCTGGTTCTCAGTGGTGGAACGAATTCCTGACCAATGTCAGGACAGCAGAGTCACTGCCATCTTCAGAAAAAGGCTCAAGACTCACCTGTTCAGACTTCACCTCGACTCTACATAGCATGACCCACTAACACCCCCCCCCCCCCCTGTGGTTTCTTTGTTTCCTTCTTTTGACAAATGTACTTATTGTAAGTTACTTTGGACAAAAGCAAAAAAGCTAAATGACCTAAATGTAAATGCCGACCCAGGTGTGCTGTGTTTGCATGGCATGTGGACACGTATGTGGTGCAGAGGTGAACTCAGATTCAGGCTGCTCTACTTTCACACTGTGACCTCCGCTGTTCAATTTAACATCCTCACCCCTCCTTCTGGATAAATTCCAACGTCCTCTTTTCTCTCCCAACCTGCTACGTCTCCTGTCTATCTCGTCTCTTCTCATTTTCCTGTCCACGTTCCTAGACCACTTCTATATGCTCTCTACTTGCTATATCATTTTTATGGTTTTCCTTTCACATACCTGATCTCCCCTTCCCCACGTGGCTGCATCTCTCTGCGTTTTCCTATTCATCCTTTTACGAACTCACTTCAAGCACACAATTATTCAAAGAAATCATGGCCTTGGACTCAGGAAACCTTAAGTCCGTCAATGGCCTTTTGTTTTGGTATCTTCCCCTGCCTGAAGAGATAAACTTGCCAATCCCTTCGCCGCTGTCAAAGGGCTACTGTCTTTCTTGCACATAGTTATGAGTGTGTGTGTGTGTATGTGTGAGAGAGAGAGGAGAGACGAGTAAAGTGTGTGAGAGAAAATCCTAGACAGTGCCTGTGTAAATTTGTGTGTGCAGGAACAGTGTGACGGGAGAGCTGAGGCTGTTAGCAGAAATCTTATTAACTGCTGAGCCGCTTTCAAAGCTTCTTCTTCTCTTTGAGTTCTTCTTCAAAACATCTCCTGGGAAACTTTTCCTGCCACGTATAAGTGCCTTTTTTTTAAACTAGTGCAAATGCAGATTGTGCACTTTTTGCATAAAAAAAACCCAAAACATTATTTTCCAATTTCGCATAATGACACCAGAGACGGTATTTCAGCAGTTGTGCTGGTTTGTGAGCCGTGATTAGGTGCCACTTGGGACCAGTTGGCTTCATGACTTCGGGGTGAGAGAGGGACGGAGACCACAAACGCAGTATTTGACCACCGACGGTCACCGGCAATCGTACATCCTCCGTATAAACACCCACAGGGGACCCATCGATGGAGAGAGCAGGCAACCCGGTCCTGCTGCTGCCGCGGCGGAGAGGTTTCTGGTACAACATTACGCTAACATTATGCACCAGCCTCCAGGCCTGCTGAATGCAGGCAGGCAGCAAATCACAGGGTCATGCCTCTCTGGCTCCTGATAGAGGAATTGTTCTCCTGGTTTCTCTCGGTCTCATTATTTCATTTTTCATTTTCCATTACACAGTTTATTCCCCCCCCCCCTCTCGTCTCACGTCTTTCTCCCATCTGGCGGCTCCAGCTGAGGTCACTACCCAGCACTCCGCCGTGGCACCAGGACACAGGAATCTCATGAATAGCAATGTTCGAAGCTGGAGGGACCCCCTTGACATTTGGAAAGTGTGCGTAAAAAAGTAAATTCCAGGATTTGGATTGTAACGTAAAAGAGGATCCATCACCGTTTAAAATGTTCCCCATGGTGTCGTTTTATACAACTTTTTCAGCTGCTTTTTACTCTTGTTTATCTCTATGTACAATGGAGCAAGTGTCCTGCAAGCTCCAGTATCATTCAAACCTTGCATGCTTATCCGAAGCGTGGCCAACGGTATTTTTTTAGTATGGTGTAGAATGTTACACACACACACACACACACACACACACACACACACAGCTGATCCTATCTTTCAGCCACTGTCTGTCTGCCTTTGCGAAGCTACTGAAGTTCAAGGTCCTTTCATCTCAAAGGCGGACTTTATTCACATGCATCTTGTCTGGTCCATTAGAACGTGTGTGTGTGTGTGTGTGTGTGTGTGTGTGTGGAAGGTTGTCTTTGAGACAGTCTTGTAGATTATTCCACTTTTTCAGTCTTCTGTATCTTCTAGTTTTGCCCAAAAATGACATCACTGACTTTTGTTCACTTCACCCCACATGTACTCTCCCTCCCTTCACTTTGTTGCTGCATAGCTCAGCTTCCTACATTTTCCACTCTTAGCCCCCCATCATACACCCACCCACCCATGTTCTCTCTCTCTGCTCAGCTGGTGGGCCAGGAGGCAGTGCACGCTGTTTGAGGAGCGTAATCTTGCTCTTTCTCCCCTTCCCATTTCCATTTCAATCCTCTGTTCACAGCTGGAACCAAGGCGCTCTGCATGCAGATGAGCCAGAGTTGACTTCTTCCACAGTTCATTCAGATGAGAGATGGGCAGAGGAGAGGGGGAGGAAGAGAGACAGAGAGAGAGGGGGGAGAGAATGTGATGAAGCAAAGCAACAGTTGCTGACGGAGGGAAATCACTCAATCTAACTTCATTGGCATTCAAGCTTACACAAGTGCACAGCGGGAGAGGAAGCGTGTTTGGGCTTCACAGAACAAAAACAAGACAAAACGCAGTCCGCCATTAAATGGCGGGTTGTAGCAATACCAAGGAGCATAAAAGGAAACAAGCGCTGCTGCAACGGAAGTCAGAATAAAAGACAATCCACAGTGTATCTCACACACAACACACTTTAAGTAAAACGAACTCTCAGAAATGATCTGCAGTTATTTTGGATTTCTCAAACGTAGATGGACAGTTACTCTTAAGGATTCAGACTGTTTTCTTGCCTAAAATGATTTCATAACTCAGACGAGAACGTGTCATGAGAAGCATGGAGGACAGGTTCAGCGCCGTGTTCTTTGTAATTCAAACAGCTTAGAGGCTTTCACCTTCAACATGATTTCTTTTGAACAGTCGATGCTGTACAGAATTACACGAAGCTCACTCAGTCCCTCCGTGAGCAACCAGGTCAATAAGCAGCAAAACAAAGATTCAGTTTCATACGCTTCCCGTTTGTCTGTTCATCTCTGCCAGCGGTCGAGTGCTTCGTCAGCCTGCCTCATATCCTGATGACGAATCACCACGAGGCCCCGGGGCCCCTTTGTTGATGATATCAGAGTTCTGTTTAGCGGTAGCAGCTGAGTCATGCTGACTGATTAATCTGCGACTACGGAGAATTGTTCTTGGACTTTGGTGCAGTCACATGACCCCGCCGGCATCATCCTCTTATAATGGATGCAGCTATACGCTCTTGAACATGCACACTAATTGATGTTTTTGTTGTGCGGGATGGGGCCCCTAATGCACTCTGCCCGAGTGCTGCGTTGCCGAGCCGTTCGGGTTTCAGTAGAAAAAAACATCTACGGGAGAAACCATCTGCTGCCAATTGATTACAAAAAAAAGAAGCTGATATTGATGTGAGTGGGCAAGCTGGGCAGCAGGAGTCGTTAACTCGTCAGGACGCAATGAGGTGCGACAAAATATGTTGACTGCAATATGGCTTTTTAATCTTTAATGCGTCATGGAATTACAACCTTTTTCTCTTAAAATCACAAATGATTAAAAAGCCCCCCCACTCAGAATGTATTTGAAAGTCCTGCCTCCACTTGCTCTACCACTGTGCTGTGATTAACAGGCTTTGGCTACCAGAGTGGCTCTCATTGGACGCCCACAACGGAGCGCCATTAAATCTCGTCATGTCAGACAAACTGCTCGGCCGCTCGGAGGGGGGGTCCACTGCTTTGTAAGCACCGATTATTCAAGTCTTCTCCGTCAGCTGTTCGCCTTCCTCTTGAACTCTACATCTCGTTGCTCGGGTCGATTCCATCAAACACATCGGCCTCTCACCCCATCTTTTACTGTACTCACATTAGCTCCCTCCACCCATTTAAAACTCAGGAGTGACCCACATCTTTCTGGTTCAGTGACTCTCCCCACACATTTGACTGTCTGCTGTCTTCCTTTTTTGCCCTCTACATTCCTCATTTTCACTCTTAAAGCCCCCCGTGGAGTCGCAGGAGTCTGTATCGATGGCAACACTCGGTGAGCGTGTGTCACGGTTCCTCAGCCGCCACTGCACAATCATTGTGGCCGTAATGCCATAATTACCCCCCTTATTATGGATAAGAGAGGTAGTTTCAAAGGGAGGGGGGGCGGGGGAGTGGATGTGAGGAGAGAGGGATGAGGAGTGATGATCAGTTGGACGGGGAGATGACGGAGGGACAAGATTATTGGAGTTTGACAGCGGTGAGAAAAACAAAAGACGGCTGGCGATTGAGTAGATCAATGGGGTCGCCGTCTTGTTTGTGGGTGTGGGAGAGAGACCGTCTGGGACTCTGGGTCTCAGGAGACGGCCTCCTCTTGGCATCAGGAGAGACGTTAATGGCTCAGGCTTCATCGGACACACACAGATGGGTCCCTCACTTGGCTAACAGCACACACAAACGGGTGGGAAAATCAGATTTTAAATCATGGAGCTGAAGGTAGCCGGAGCTTGAACACTTGACTGAAAGTCTCTACTTCTGGATTAACAATCACCTACAGTATAATCCACTCGTTGAAATGGAATAACAGATAAATTAAGAAACCCTTTCACCGATTCAGTATTTCAGAATCCATATTTTATGAAGAGCACACAATGGGGGAAATATAATTTCTGTTAACATCAATTGGAGCCATTATAAAGTGATGCACAATACTGCCAAAGCATGTCATCTCTAATGCTGAACACCTCATTTTTGATTGACGCTCCCCTGCGTTCTAATTAGGCAGAATTCGTACAAAGTGTTTGACCGGTTAGCGGTTACGTAAACGTGTGTGCACATATCAGAGTATATAGTATCAGGTTGGACGATTGTTTGAGGTCATGTCAGGAAAAACCCAGCGGATAGCGTGAACATGCAAATGAGGCTGTGCTCACACATAACCGCACCATTTAAGTTTGACAGAGGAGGTAACACTTTCACATTCCTTCTTCAACCCCCAGGGCCGACACGGAGAAAATGCAATTGCCTGCAATTCATTCCGAGGTTGAAGGATGATTAATATTCTATAAAATTATTTATGTATTCATATTCAAAGCCTGCAGGTTTGAACGAGGAGATGAAGCCAATGTTGAGTCGGTGTAGGCGCGATAAAGTCCACGCAGCCCAGCAGGCACAGAGGAGTGTGTGTGTGTGTGTGTGTGTAAGCAACAGAAAGTGAAACGCAGAAACGTTGGAGACTTAAAGCTAAGAGCTGATTCCTAATTAATTTTACTCCTGAAAGCTACATTTACATGCATTTCAGAAAGACGACTGAAGAAAAGCCAACTGTGGTTCAGGAGCTTAAAAAGAGGATGCTGCATGAAAAAAAACTAGCAGCGTTAAAATAGAATCATTTTGTTTTGAAAGAGTCATATTTATATGGTCTGGAAACTCATTAAACTGTAGTTTAACCCTTTACTTTCCAGCCCCACTTCATTTTTTCAAGTAGATAAGCTGCCATTTGTAATTTCATATCAGATTGTAACTGTAAAAACGCATTAAGGACAATGAAAAATGAATTAAGTAATAAGATCAGGTTTAATTTCTACACTCTACATGGCCTGAAATTAAATGGTAATAAACCAGGGTGGAGGATTCAATTTAAAAAAGCCACTTGTTTTAAAAAATGATGCTTTTAATAGTCTGCCTCTCGATCTTGTCTTTTAAATGGTTTTAAAGGGAAGTCGTCCCTTAAATTGGGTTCACACTGTGTTTGTCCAGTATTTTTTTTTTTTGACAGCATAGATTTAGCGTTAACATTTGTAGTTAACTGTTTCTTATAATGTCTATTTATGCCAGGAGACAACAGAGATAAAGTAACTGTTATTTCAACTCATTAGCATGCAAGTTACCTATGACTAATAATTCAAAGTAGTTCAGCCAAGTCGACAGGGAAAAAATGTTGGCATTGTACAAAACACAGGACTTTCACCCAGGAGACCTATGTTTATCCCAAAGCTAAACGTTGGCTTTACACTTATTATGTCACCTTAAATAAGGAAGTCGGCTAGCGGAGGTTGTTATTTATTTCTGCTAGTTACGGTGCTACATTTGCAACGTTATAATTTCAACACAGTAATGTTTTATCTAAACCTAACCAAGCGTTTCACTGCCTTATTGTCCGTTTATGTAGCGCGATAGGAGGTTGATATTAAATGTATATTATTTATTATATTTTGGCACTTAAAATAGTCATTTGTAGAAATAAAACAGGTGATTTTAGAGTGGTTTTCTTCACGGGCCTCGTAGCACAGATAATTCAGAAGAAATGTGAACAGAACAAATAGAATTTATAGAACACATTATTTGTGCTGCGCTGAAAATGATCAGCTCCTATGAGAATGAAGAAGTGAGCGACTCAAGGGGGATCAGACAAATATTTTTTGTCGTCGACATTGAGGCTACATAATTTTTATTGGAACCCGAGTCTTACAGCTGTGAATCAGCGTCCCTGTATCCCAGTCTAATCATTGCTTTTTGTCGTCACGTTGCGAAGCGGTTTCATTATTCATTGTCTGGAGCAGCTCTAGGATTCGAGTGTGGATTACATTATTATCACCACAACCCGCCTCTCTCTCCTTGTCGGTATAAGAAGAGACTCAAATCCACTAATTAAAAGTGACATGACGCTTGGATTTCCCCCTTTTAAACACCATGAAAACTAAAGTGGATATTTGACAGTAGTTCCCCTGTTGAATGTGACCTAGTTCCTGTTGACCACTCACATGACCTCTATGATGCAGTGACCCTCTCATAGGAGCAGAGGCGGAGTATGTGACTCCGTATTGTTCGGCAGCATTTCCTGTAGCTCGGCCCCGGCGATGGCGAGTGTTACAGGATTTCCCTCCCACCGGGTTGCTGGGAGAGTGGGTGGTATTGTGCCTGGCACCCCGTCAGGCTCCTGTGATAGACACGAGCACACATTAAAAGATTATGGTCCCAGCGAAGCTCTTCAGGGAACATCAACAGAGAGCAGCAGCTCATTTGATCCTGTTGTAACCAACGCGACAGAAGCACACTAGCCCCACAGAGCACGACGCTTTGGAGCAGCTGTTGTCGCCGTTGCCAAGCGAAGTGATGGAAATCAATTTTTCCATCTGAGGCGGAAGGTGAACCCAATGGGACGGACGACAGATAGGGATGCTGGGATGAGTCACGATGATTAGTTGATTTGAGGCAACTCCTCGGATCGCCATAGCCAGTTGGCAGCTAACGTAAAGCTATCCTCGGTGGGTGGGTGGGGTGGGGTGCTGCATCACGGCAGATCCTGCACCGTGACTCACTCTGCGCTATGTATCAATGCCTGGAAAACAGCTGTGTGATCGTCTGTACGTCAGCCAAGAGGAAAGAGGCCAGGAGAGAGGAGAGCCTGGAGGGGAGCGGGGTAATACGGATATATATATATATATATATATATATATTATAAAGAGATCAGAGTGGACAGAGATGGAGGGCACATGGACTCAAAAAGAGTGAAACAAAGGGATAGATCAAAGAATCGTGGAGGGGGTGCGGGGGGCTTCGGACATCTTTGATTCATTCTTGCGTCCAGACATCAGAATTTATGCGAGATTACAGCTAACCTTCCCTTTCTATCTCCCCCACTCTTTTATTTTTCCTCTCCCCCCCTCCATGCCTTTTACTTTGCTGTTATTCCCCTGAGGCAACGTGTTACCCATCCTCTGACTTTGGAATTAAAAGTTCTCCCCTCCTCCACTTCTAATCTGTTCTCTTCATTATTCTTTCATTACACATCTCCGTTCCCTTTGTAGTGCTCCCGTGTCTCCGTTCCTCTTTATCCCCCTCGCTTTAGGCTGACGTGTCAAATATTCTCCATGACAGGTAGCCTCATTTTTGACATGGAGAGGGAAGGGGGCTGTTAAATCACAAAACAAGGGACTATAAAGTGGGCTGCCTGATTTAGATATTTTTTTGCGAGGTGTGACAGTTTGCCTACCAGGACTTTCAACACGTGTCGTATAACTGCGTGATTTCATTTCCATTGAAGTCTAAACACGCTGACAGGTTTCAGTGCCAGCAGGTTTTTGCTTACATGACCTTAAATACAAATTTTGCAATTATGGATTTATTTGATATTCCATGGAAAATAAAGATGTCTGTCTTTCAGTCTGTTGGTCATGACTCAACAGCTTTTACACTGATTGCTATGGAATGTGGTACAGACTGTAATGTCCTCCTGGGAAGGAATTTGAACTTTTGTAATAACGCTAGGGTCGGTCGAGCTTCATTGTGGGTAATGCAGGTGACAGGCTTTGGCACAGGTTGTGCTGCACTGATTTAGATGCTTTGAATTTGACATTGTAACCAGCCTTAGCTGTATTTTGTGTTTCACAAAATAGCTATTATTATGATTATGAATACTAGCTACACTACCACGGTGAACACCTGGCTGAAAGGAGTTGTAATCTTCCTTTTGCTTCTGCAACAGTGAGGCTAAGTTTTCCTAGTTGACTCTTGAAGTATCAGACGCATCGAAGGACGTTTGGAGTGTGATCTTGTTAGTCTGAACTGCCAGATGGTTTCTTTACTCAGAACCTTTTGAGAAGTTATTGAAAACTGCTGGATACTGGTGTTGATGGCACCTGCCAAGGTTGTGCATTTGCAGCTCTCCTGTTGTGAATTCAAAGAATCTCTGGCTGTGATTGCTGCCGAGGATCGAGCAATGTTTTGTGCTTCTCTGGTATTTGCTGCAGCTCTGATGATTTGTATCAGAAAGTGAGTGTGTAGTTTCTGGCCTGAAGTGAAGTGCTTGTATTGAGCGGAAGCTCCCCCAAAGGCTTATGGTACTCTGCTGGAAAATGGTGGACTGTCCACTTTAGGTGCTGTCCGAAGTGAAGACTCTAACCAATTGAAGAGGTTCAGCCGTAGAAGTGATGCTCTGTTGTGTTTAAAGGACCATCAGAGGAGGATTCCCTCTGGGTGGTCTGAATGGGTGGAGAACCCAGAACACACCGGAGGAATTACACTCCACCTGTCCTTGGAATATACCAAAGTCCTTGTGGGGAGCTGGAGGACATGGCTTTGGGTACGGACATGTGGGCTAAGTTGGACTGCTCCAATTTCCATCTGGACACTAATGAGCTGCATAAAAAGGGTTGATGGATGAGGGGTTCGAACTCTTTCATCAACTCCTCTTGGCAATATTTAGAGGCAAACGGCTAAGGTCTTGTGCTTCTCAAAGACAGGGAGGTGAACAACGGTCATGAAGAAAGTTTGAAAGCTTGTTGGAGGTAATATGCACAATAGTCTGTGATAATGCATTTGGATGTAGTGAGGTTGTGTTGGATGGACCTTGGACCGTCCAGTGAGCTCTGGGGGAAGCTTATCCATCTTAGAGTTAAAAGCATCGATCTGGTGCACTTTGAGAGAACAATTAGAGTCTACTGTTGTACACTTGTAGTTGTGTCATGTAACTACACTCAACAAAAATATAAACGCAACACTTTTGTTTTTGCTTTTTTTTTGGGGGGGGGGCTGATCCCAGTTCTCATTGGGTGAAGGCAGGACGCCAGTCTATCGCAGGGCCGACATGTAGAGACAGACAACCACCAATCATCTACGGGCAAATTAAAGTCACCAATAAACCTATATACACAGAAGGAACCCAGGGCTGACCCGGGAATCGAACCCGGGACCCTCTTGCTGTGAGGCGAGAGTGCTACCCACTACACCACCGTGCAGCCCTACTTAACTACATGTATTTGACAATGGTAACTAGGGGTAACTGGTAACTAACCCTACAAACTACTTCTCAGATTCAGATTAAAATGGTAAATGGCCTCATTTATATAGAGCTTTTGTCCAAAGCGCTTTACAGTAATGAATCACACACCGACGGCGGAGTCAACCACGCTGGACAGCCAGCTCGTCAGGAGCAATTAGGGTGAGGTGTCTTGCTCAGGGACACCAGGCACTCAGCTAGGAGGAGCCGGGGATCGAACTGGCAATCTTGCGGTTGCCAGCCAACCCGCTCTACCTCCTGAGCTAAACCCCCCCCCCCGAAAAAAGATTAATACAAATCAACTAATAAACTGATGCATTAGCATGTATTAAGTACAGTAGTTAGCTCCACCTTTACCAGCTGCAACATTAAAGTAGAGAACACATTTATGCATCAGTAATTATAATCCAATGAATTAGGCTATCATTCTGAAATAGGACATTCTGCATAATATTTATGTAACTTAAATTTCGAAGACACTTGTTTGGAGACGCAGATGGGAGCAAAACACAACACAGTTTAGCCACCTCAAGGAGATTTCCACCTTAAAACACAAATGTCCCATTAAGTGTATAAACAACAACGGGTCTGTGTTTAAAGATGGGTCGAGTGGGTTTTGGATATTGCGGCAGATTTGGAGTTTAGGTCAGGAAATGACTCCAAGCATCTTCTGCACCCCCATCCTTCCCCTGTTCCCCTAATAAATGAATCCTAATCTCTCTCTAGATTCCCTTAAATGCTCCTTTCCTGTAGCTCCTCCTGTCCTCTGCTGCGTTCTTTTTGTCCTCTTCCATCCTCCTTCTCCTCATCTCCCCCTGCAGCTCCATTAGGTAATGACCCAACACAGTAAATTACAGCTACTGTTACTGTATGTTTGACTAAAAGGCCTTACGTAAGAATGCCGCACGCTTGGCTAAATCAGCATTAGCCACAGCTATGCGGCATGACACAAGTCTGGTGGGAGGGTTACGCAGCGCTAAGTCCTTCACCACAGGATGGGAGCCTTGTAGCGGATCACCTCTTTACAGCATGGAGAGATGATTATGACTGGGTCGATATCAGAGATGAGTAGCTGGAGGTTTTTTTCCTCTCCTGCTGTCATTGCCAGGAATAGACAGAGAGAGATTCAGAGAAGGAAACAGTGTGAGGGTAAAGTAGCTGCCTGTGTCCCATAAAACACTCTAAAACAGATGCAAACTCCGGCCAGTGTTGTCCTGTAGAACAACTGTCTCTATGTGTGTGTGTGTGTGTGTGTGTGTGTGTGTGGTGCAAAGTATCGCCTCACAATCTTCGAAACGAGGGGCTGAGAAAATATTAACCAGCTGTTTTTGCACCAACTATGTTTGGAATGTGCGTCTTTGAATGCAACTGCTCTGCAAGGGACTATTATTACCTGCAGGGCGTGCCGATCGCTGAGTGCCGCTCCGCAGTCAGCCGGTCTCCCAGAAAGAAACTACCAAGAGATGGATGTTTGTATTGTACACTTAGATGGGCAGTGATTCCATTAAGCCATCTTCTAGGAAGGTTGACTTCTATTTATTGGTTCCAACTGCTACTTTATGCTGATTTGGCCCTAATTCTACTTCATAAATCACACAATAGCGTTCCGAGCACTCAGAGTGGTATCTCAGTGTTGTGAATGAGCCACTTTAGCCCCTCATGATGCGTGTATATCTGAACCGTGCCGTACCCTGTAAATACCCAAACGGATTCTGAAGGGATTACATGTCTCGGAATGAATGGTATGTCTGTCAACGCGAGACAGTTCGGACCCTCTCCCGAGAAGTCGCCTCCAGTTGTTTTGAAAATGAAAGCCATCATTTGTGACAAATACAATACGTAAGGCCTCACCAGGGCAGGAAATTTGTCTGTGGAGAAAAGTAGCTTAATGAGGGGGCAATTTTTAGATTTTTTTATTTTCCCCACCAGCCAATTAGTTTGCTGTGTGGGATCGATGATGATTGGTATCCTGCAGGATTAGTTGACTGGCCTTGAGCTAATTTTCCACATCTACTATTGCAGCATTTCCGCACTTAATCAATAATAATTATCCTATTTTACTATTGTAGATGGTTTTTTTTCCCAATGCCATGCCATTGCCTCACATCATTTCCAAGCAAATGCAATAAATTAAATTTCAAAGCTAAAATTGTACTTACTAAACAAGTCTCAGAATAACTTATATTTAATATCGGGACATTTCATGCTCTTCAAATTCTACAGTGAAGTTTCACCCTGATAATAAATAAGAAACGTTAGTTATTTTGTATGAAGGGTGTTTTGGGTGTTGCAATGAGAGAGCCTCATGATAAAATCACTTTTAACTTGCTTGAAAGAAATCCTTCAGGCCCCAGTGGACCTACGTGATTAGTCAAGCAGGTCCTTTCACTGCAAGGGGGGGGGGGGCATTGGAGGGAGGAGGAGGGGAAGGGGGGGGGGGTCACCTTTTGTGCAAATATATCAACCAAGAAGACTGCCACCAGCATCAGATTTCTGTGTGAGAGAGAGGCACTCCTTTTGCAGAGAGAGAGAGAGAGAGAGAGAGAGAGAGAGAGAGAGAGAGAGAGAGCAAGAGAGGGGAAGAGAGAGAGAGAGAGAGAGAGAGAGAGAGAGAAGTCCAGGAAGCTTTTGAGCATTGAAAGAAGAAAGAAGAGTCGCTGCTGCCACATTTCCACACTCCCTAAAGCAAAAACAAAGTGAATACTTGGAAGAAGAAAAGTTCCGAACGCGGCCATGGAGGGGACGACATTCACACGCACGGCGCTCTTGTGCACCTTGCTGCTTTGGGCATTTCAAGGTAATTCTCTCTCCTACTTTCCGCTCGATGGTTTCAAAGGCTTTTTTTTTTCGCTTTTAATTCTAGCCCGTTTTTGTGTGTAACTTTATAACGGCGCTGCGTCGTCCTTCATGGCTCCGGGCTGCAGATTCAGTACTTAACCTGGTTTTAACAGGACGAACCTGTCTGTGCTCCGTGCCGCAGTCAGCAGCGGCTCATTAACGAGTCTTAGTTCTGCTTTAGATGTGTTGCTCTACGTGGTTCGAGTCTGAGCAACCAGTTAGCGGATAAACCAGGACACGCACGTATCAGCAGGTGGAGATCCGAAACCGACATTGTAGCCAGTTCTGCTCCAACAGTAAACTGTAGCCGACGGGCTGGCTACAGTTTATCTGCACCGATGAGGCGTTCAAGGGTTAATAGTAGGCTAGCTCTTTGGAGTTGTGCGGCAAAGTCTCAGATCCGCACTTGAGTGCACTTTAAAAAGCGCGCACCGTTATCTCCCTGCGGACCCGTCCAACGACACCAAACAGGAGCCTGCCCGATAAAACGCCAGGGAACTGTCGGAGTAAAACACAAAATAAAGCTTTTCGTCATGTGCATCTCTAATGATAAACCTACAAAATTAACTTCCAGACATGTTGTTTTGTTTGGACGTTACACATTTTATTTTTAGAAGCTTTTATTTTGAAGAGCCTCATCCACGCTGCTATGTCTGGCTGCGGGTGCACTTTCCAGCGCTTTGATGTCTGATCTGCGGGATTTGCGTCTCCTTTGCTGGCAGCGCCTCCCCCTCAGCACCCCTGGGTGCTGCCAGGGAGACTAAGCCAATTTAAATTCAACCTGACTTTGGCCTTATATGATCTTTACGAGGAAAAAAGTTTTTATTACTGACCAAACCCAAGTATAGATATCCATCAAGGAGGTGCTGTGTTGCTGTAGGCTGCAAGTTTATTATTGACCTCGTTATACATTTATCACGGGGATTCATCTGCTATGCTCTCTGTCATATCTATATGTGTGTGTATGCATGTCTATATGTGTATGTACATATATATATATATATATATATATATATATATATATATATATGTGTGTGTGTGTGCAGTTGGAGAGAGATCACTGGAGATAAATCTCATGTGTTTGACATGAAAATATACGTTTCAGCCTTCAGCTGCTCCCATATGACTGCAGATTTGCTTTGTGGGCATTTCGTTAAAGTTAATTTAATTTGTTGCCTGTGCGGCAGTCTGCCTGTTTGAAGCAGGATGAGCTATAAAGGGCGGGGCTGAGGGTGCGGAGCCGCCACCCCCCCACCCCACCGCTATCGCTCTATGTTCTCCTTTCTCTGTCTCTCTCACTGTACTGACTGCATCTTTGAATAATTCTCATCATCTCACTTCAGTGTGTCACAAATTCTTGCATTTTTACGCAACACCAAGTCCATCCCCAAGTCTACCTGCTCTAGCGTTGTGTTTTTCACTCCCCACATCTCCTTTCCAGTCTGCCTGCCTCCTCTCTGGCCTCAGAGACGGTTGTTTGTCTGTCTGTCCTACATGGAGCCTTTTAACAGGTGCCTACTAAAAAGCGCCCTGTAATTGATGGAGGCAGCGTAGATCAAACCCCTCTCCGTACAGCTGCGGTGCATTGATTTATAGGCTCGGCTCCAGGTGCCGAGTTCCCCCTCCTCGCATCCCCCGATAGTGCTCAGAAGTCTGAGGGGAAGGAAAGTCATTATTTCACTTTGGTGCTGCAAATGTTGATTTCCTTTAAAGAAAAAGTTTGCTTACTGAAGTCTCCATCCCTCCCTCTCTCTCGTCCTCCCCCTCGCATAGTTTTGTCTAATAATAGCAGCTCTTGTTGGGTCTCGCTGGGATTCTGTCACACAGACCCACATTCTCACAATTACTGGTCACATGCACTGGTGACCTCCAACTATGTCCAGTTCTGGGCGTAGGAGTGCACTAAATGGAGCCACGGGACACGTAGCACCCGTGCTATCTGCTGTGTGACGACATATAGCATGCAGGCCTGTATTTATGTGTTTAGTTGTGACATGTATACTCGCTGCATGACAGCCCGCGGCACCCCAAAAGTGCTCGGCGTGCCTGGGCCTGGGACTGCTGCTGACCCTTTGACCCCCGCTCACCTAGACATGTTGGAAAAATGGCTCCTCTTCTATACACTCCTGAGATGCCAATCAGCCTTTTCAGTATCAACACCTGAAACATGCTGATGTATGACTTTATTTTTTAGCATCTTTAAGTTTGCGATGTCGCTCAGATTACGGACACTATTTCCTAAGCAGTTGTAAAAGAATATACATTACAACCCTCATGAGGCAGTCTCACACTGGCGCTGCTTTACGTCCTCCCTTCATTTAAAATGTGCCCTTTTTTGTAGTGGATAAAAAGAACAACGTGAAAGGAGAGTCAATGGTCAGATGGGTTTGAGTTAAACTGTAGAGACTCCAAAGTGGTCTGGGACCAGTGGAAAGAATCACAGTGACAAGCATCAGCAGAGTTCAAGGTGTTTAAGTCCAACAAGTCTTTGTCTATCGCCACCTTAATTCCCAGTCATTTCCTCACTTTTAATTTCTGTATCCCCCCCTCCGCCAGCGCCGCATCAAAAGTGCACCCCCTGGGGACATGTGTAATTATTATGGTATTAAGCCAGAAAAAGAGCCATATAGCCACGAGGAAATAAAAGCCAGGGGACCTTTTTTTTTTTTTTTTTTACACACAACTGTCCAAGGGCAGTCTTTTTGCAAGTTTATACATGTTTGCATTCAAAATAATAGCAGGAGTGCAGATATACGCTCATGAGCAGGTGGGGTGCACTCGCACAACCACAAATTAACACACGTGCACACACACGGTACCACACACACATAGTCCCTAACAGGCTTCTGGTGTTACGCAACACTGAAGCTTAGCTTGTGTAGCCGTGAGTGACAGATTGATAGTGGTTTCTTTTGTAGAGCCCCCTGTGGGGGAGTGGGCCTTGGAATGGCAGGGCTGTAATTATTGGGGTGATTCATTCACCCTCCGTGTGCTTCAATGTGTTCGACAGTGATGGAGCCGAGCTCTGAGGTGGAATGAGTGGCATTCCTCCGGACACGTTGGAGCTCGCACCGTAATGTGTGCGTTTGTTTGTCATCACTTCAAATTCTATGGACGAGGTCTTCCTTTCTCGCTGTAACCCCCCCCCCCCCCCCCCCCCCACCCCACCAACACCACCACAAGTCGCAGGCAGTAATCCACGTACAAACAAGTGGCCACAATGCGGCATACATCTCACCATCTGGAGGCAGTGTTATAGGTCTGTTCACAGCTGGGGTGCATTCTTGTGGGTTTCACTAGGCCCAGTAACCGGGGGGGGGGTGACACCACTTAAACATTAGCCAGTTAAAAACTAAATGCCGTGTTGTGGTTGGCGTGTGTTTCAGAAGTCCATTTCTTATCCATTGAGCTCCGAGGAGGGGGATCTGAGCCAGACACCGACCGGCATTTCTCTTTTGCAGTGAACGACACATTAAAGCCGATGGTGTGATGGCACGATGTTGGCTAGTGAGCATGGCAATCGGCAACCGGGGCAATCAGCAGATGGGTATGGTTGCGTGCAAATGTGCTGGTTTGAAGTCAGTTAGCGAGAGCGATGCGGATCATAGCTGACCCTGTGGAGTTTATCCTCCCGCTTTTTCATCTTCCTCTCCCCCGCGATAGCTTCAAAAAGCTGCAGCCAAAGCTGCTCATACATAAACAAAAGGTGTATTTCACCAGATTAGCTTTGTTCGACTTCCCATCTTTGTCTGCCTGCCCATCGCTCTGCCCAGCTCTGTCTCACCCTTCCCTCTTTGTTTTTGGTTCTTTACAATGAAGGTTGTTTTTTTCACCACGTCCAGCTGTGTGTTTGCTCGCTCTGATTTACCACGTTGTCTTTGCCCGACTTGACCACTGTGCTTTAGTGCGTGCTTCACAGTTAATAACCCTGCATAGCATCAGGAAGCTTGCCCACTGGGTTTTTAGTGGGAGACGGACTCTGTTTGCTTTTACGTCCCTCCCCCGGAGACGCTCCCTCAGCAGATTTATGGCCACTATTGATGATTTTTAAATAAGAATGACCATCCTCCCCCACATTTCTCGCTTTCCAGAGAGAACACATTCCAGCACTGTATCTGCCACCGTCTGTTTTAGTCTCGATTTTTAAGTTTTATTGTTGACATGAATATCAAGAAGAGGGGGGGGGGGGGGTTGTTTTGGTTTCATCTGTTCTGAGGATGCCGTCTTGTCATTAGTGCAAGTCGTAGGGAGGGAAGGAAGGAAGCAGGGAGGAAGGGGCAGACGATGGGAGATCAAGGGATGGGATGAGAGATGATTACTAGCCCACTGTTGTTGAACCACCGTGCAGTCTTTTTTTGTTGTTGTCTCCAGGGAGGAAGATGATGATGATGATGGGTAATTTAAAATGCAGCCTTGAAAAGAGGCTACTTGTCTCTGTATGGGTGTCCTTGTCTGTGTGTGTGATGGTGGCGGTGATGGGGGAGGAAATTCAGGGTTGAAGCGAAATTGAAAATTCACAAAGCTCTTTTGCAGAGACTAGGTTAAGTGCTGCCAATCCATTTAGCCCGAGAGTGCTGTAGCAAGATGCGTATAAGAGCCGCTATTTCTCAGAGCCTTGTATGAATAGACAACAGGGGTTGGCTGGAACTTTTCGAACCTCTCGTTGTACAGATCTGTATCCTAAATGGCGAGGAAATACGACGGCCTCCATGTTTTGTCTCTGGCGCGGAAAAAAATGTCATTTTATAGTCCACTCCTCTCGCGTCCAGCTGTTCTCATAAATCACATAGTGGATGAAAGGAACAAAAGCGACACAGACAGAGATAGCAGCAGTGAGGATCAGACAGGCGGAGTAACGTCGGGATTGAGGGATACCAATTAGGAATGGGGAATGTCATGGAAAAGCCTGGATCTGTGGCCAAAGAGATCATTTTCCTGGCAGCGGAGGAGAAATCCTAACCCCTGCGCCCCTCCAGCCCTAAACCCTCCATCTGACTATTGGCTGGCAGAGGGTCCTCTGGGAGACCCGCAAGCTGTTGCTTTTCAGACATCAACAGTTGCCTCAGCAGCAGTTGCTGAATGCATCCTTCCAAAGACGCCACACACACTCGCACACAAAGACTTGGTTTCCATTACCACTTCAGGTCTTTCCACACACTACTGACTTGGCCGGGTGTGGGGAGAGAAAACCTGCATGTTTGCTAATTGAACTTGCTTGTACTGTACTGCACTGTACACTTTCCTATGATACTGAGGCATAATTTCAAGCCTGTAGACTCATATTCAAATGCATCTCTGACCCAGTAGGATTTGGCTTCTTAAGGAGTGGTTTCAGAAATATGCAGTGGAGCCTCAAGGGATTCTTTTCCTCCCTTATCGCATAATGATAACCAGCAAGATGAGGGTGGACCTAAAGTTCACCCGGCAGCAGAATGTTCTGTGTGTACACATGTGAACGTGTGTGTGTGTGTGTGTGCAAGTTCACACACCACCGCCAACAATTGTGGCTCAAAACCACTGCCATTACTCTTCTTTCTATCTCCCTTTTCCATCTGTGAACATTCCTGTGCGCCCCCCCCCCAACTTTAATCTAGTTAATGGTTAAGCAGCGGTGGTTAACCTCTCCGGTGAGGCCGGTCACTGTTTGACAATGAGATCTTATTGCTTTAACCGAGCCGTGGGGACCCGGGAGACAGGAGTGGCAACATTAATCCTCCATGCAGGGGAAGAAAGAGGAGGAAGAGGAGCAGGAGGTGGAGGAGGGGAAAGGTGGTACCTCCGTATAGTTCTCAGCTTATGTCAGTGTTTTTGGATGTTCGCTATGACTTCATTTTCTGTTTGTGTGAGAATAAAAAAAAGGGGGAGTTCCCCACATTACCTGAGAGCCGGGCCGGAGTGGCATCAATGGACAGATCCAGTGTCAGCTTTCGGGGCTCGCCTCCAGACATACCTGGTCTTTGTTTTATGGAGGTTTCGCTTACCTGAGCCCCTCTAAAACAACCACCGCAGCACTAACGTCCCCTTTTCCTCCTCTCTGCCTGTGTGAACTTGACTTTGAAAGAGATGAGTAGAGCAGTAACATTACCATGCTCTGACTGTTAATGTTCTCCCTGAGTCATATCCTGTTCCCAACTTTTGTTTGAGTCTGTAAGTTACATTTCTCCGTGGAATTCGCTCTTTACCACACCCCTACTATACTCCCCGCTCTGTGGATCGTCTCTTTTTATCAGTGTGTTTTTCCTTCCACTACATCCCTCCTCACTCATCGTCCTCCATCCGTCATCTGCCTCTCGTCCCTGCCAGGGAGACAGAATACATGCTCCTTCTGACCGTGTGTTGTCTAATCATCACAATAGCCTGAGCTGAAGGAGCCACTAGAAGCAGGGTGTCTAAAATCCCTAGCGATGCTGAGGAAGGGAACTTGATTCTCTTTTATTTATGTGTTGTTTTTGACTGACAGTTCAGTTAATGACCATAATCAAGGCAGAGGACTGTTGGTTTCCCAGTGGTGCAACAATATTCACAAAGGAACTTGAGTTTGCAGATCCGTACGGCTGTAAGTGTATTTTTCCAGATTTGTTATTGTTGGGTAATCCAACGCTGGATTTCCCGTGTTGTGTCCATATTCCGGTAATTCAAGGGGAAGTGGAGTTTCGTAGCTTTCATTCTGATTCGGTCTGGCAGGGGGGAAAAGTACAAGCTTCCTCCCGGTCCATATGCATATTTAATCCAAAATCAATGCCTTTCAATTGGGTTATGACTCCATCAGGCTAAATGATTACATGTCTGTGCAATCTGCACAACAACAAACGTGATGGATAGTTATTGTCGGGATAATGTTGGACTTACAGTGTGCCTAACTGATTTAGCCTCTTGTTATTAAGGGATAAAGTCATTATAAACCCAGAGTTTTCTGCCTCGAGAGCATCTTGCATTCTGCTCCGGGCATGTTGCAGCAGCAAGAGTCAATTTAGGTAACAATTATTCGTACTGAATGATGATCAAGCGGGAAGCCTGCTTGAACATACTGTACTAGGGTAGAGAGCCAGCCTTCCCTGGATGCCTTATGGAGGCTGAGAGGTCTTGGACAGGCAGCTTGGAGGACCCCGTTTGATCCCATTCCCCACACACACACACACACACACACACACTCTCACACACACTTTTAGATTCGTCTCCGTGGAGAATGATGAAAGATGCACCGACTCCACATGTCAATTAGCAATTCTGGGCACTGCTGCACTGTTTGTGTATGTGTGAGTGTGAGTGCATGTGTGTGTGTGTGTGAGTGTGTGTGTGAGTGTGAGTGTGTGAGTGTGTGTGTGTGTGAGTGAGTGTGCATGTGAGTGAGTGTGTGTGTGTGTGTGTGTGTGTGTGAGTGAGTGTGCGCCTGTCCATTGAAAGCAGTGTGTGAGGGTGGGGTTGGTTAATGGCATGGGCAGAAAGGACACATGTTCAATAATAAGGCCTGACAAAGGGGGACGGGCAGAGGGAGGGGGGAAAGGGAGGATGATGGAGCACTCACTAGGTCACTGCTTTTCATTATGTCTCGCTTCTACCGATGGCTGGAAATCAATATCATTACATTAATAGGAATATTTTACCACGTTGTAAATACATCACTCTTCCAGATGTAAAATAATGAATCACAGATTCCTAAAACCACATTTTTCAAAAGTCTTTGGTTGTCTGACCAACAGTCCAAAACCATCAAATATGAATTTAACAGGGATGCAAAACATAATGGACCACAAAGGCATCACATGAGCTAAGAACTTAAATCATTAAAATATTATCAAAATTATCTGACAGTCGATTTATTTGACCAACCGTTGCATCTGTAACTTGGACCACTTTTTAAAACAACTCAATACAATCCACCGTCCCAATATGACATCATTGAAAATCAATGAAGGAAATGCTGCAGTTTCACTCACTGATGAAGCAGCGCGTCCCGGGCTCAAAGCCTGCACGAGTTCACAAGCAAGTACACCTGATACCATCTTTATGGACCCGGCCTCGAGTGTCGGAGGTGGCATGGTGAAGCCAAGTGCATTCCACTCAGCTGTGTTCATCCCCACTCGTAAAAGTGTTTCACTTGGTACACATGCTGCAGCCGTGTGACTCCTCACTGTGGCACTTCTTAAATGTATTTATCACTGAGGTCTCTCTCTCTTTATCTGTCTCTCTGCACCTGCACAAGGCTTCATTGTTAAGACATTCCTGCAGCCTGTTGGAATGCAGGTATTAATACTGGGCTGATTATCCTCACAGCAGAAAGAGAGAGGGAGGGGAAGGAATGGAGAGGAGGTGGAGAGTGAATGAAAGGGGAGAGCCTGACGAGCTCACGGCGGTACTCGTCCATGTTTAACCTGTGTGTATGATTGTGCACACATGTATGTTTGTATGCATGCATGTGCTCAAGTATGTCATCGTGTGTGTGTCCATTTACATGCTTGTGAGGAGGGCAGTCTGGTCTCTTTGAATGTGTGTCTGGAATGCATGCACTATTAACTGGACTAACACCGCAGTGTGTGTGTGTGTGTGTGTGTGTGTGTGTGTGTGTGTGTGAGAGAGTGAGACAAGTCAGTGAGTTGGCTGTGTGTGTGGGCACCCGTCATTTGGAGCAGTCGGGGCTGTTGGGAGCATGTGAACATTTTACTCCCAAGCCCAACGTGAACAGGAATCCGGACTTAACGGAGGTTATAAATAGGTGTGTGTGTGTGTGTGTGTGTGTGTGTGTGTGTGTGTGCCCCGGTTGCAGTACCAGGTGGTGATGGGACAGTGGTGCAGTTGTAGGAGAGCCCACCACTAAACTTGGAGGGGGCCTCACATTCACATGCCAAGAACCACCTCTCATTATAAGCCCTTATTAGAGGGTCTTTGTGTTAAAATGATAAATTAAAATGATTATATTAATAAAAACACAGGGGGGTGAAGCTTTTATTTCCTGTATATTCATACAACAACAGCTTCACTTTTTTACCTACAGTATATTCTCTTATGTTTTCCCTCTATTTCCCATGTTAAATTGGTGGTGGTTTCTCTCCGTGTTTGCCTTGTGTGATATTGTGCCTCCGTGGTTGTGGCCCCTGGTTCACCAGCTGGTGGTATTTGATCCAGGCTGTCAGAATTGGAGCCTGCTCTCTTTGGCAAGGAAGTCAGCAAGATGAATCCAGCCAAAAATCTACCATCCATTGCCTACACCCTTTTCTGTAGCCCCTCACCCACACACACACTCCCTACCTCGGCCCCATCTGTTTGTGCGTGCGTGTGTGTGTGTGTGTGTGTGTGTGTGTGTGTGTGTCCATTTGGCGCTGGTTTTGGGGGCAGTTGGTGTAACGGTTCAGGAGAGCATCAAAGCCCGGCCCACCATCGGCATGAAACAAAGTCAAAGCACGGCTTGCGGCAGTGACCCCTCCGCTAATGCTAACTCTGTAGGCAGATCAATGAGAGATGCTACATGCTAGGTGCAGTTTGAGCAGACGTGGACCTTATAGCTGCATCGGGAACAAGCCAAAGAATAGCATGCTTGTCTTCCCACGGCTGCCCACCTGCTCCCTCGCTTCGGCCACATCCGAAGAACAAGACCTCCCGACCTTCATCTCACACTTTCTCCTTCCCGCCGCCCACACCGTGCTTCTGTCTTTCTCTGTTTTTGGAGGGTTAGCAGCGTTTTTAAGCAGGACAAAGGAAAGAGGAGAGACAGCTGGAACGGTCCTGGATTTGAGATTGTGTTGCTTGTGTTCACTCTGTGCCTTTTTCTCCCGTGGCCTCGTTCCTTCCTCTCACTGTATCATCGCTCTTTTCCTGTCCTTTGACACTTTCACCTTCTCACAGTTCCTCTTTGTGTTTTTTGTTTCCATTCTTCTCACTACTGCTATTAATCGGCCATTCTTTCCCAATGCTGTCTTTTCATACGCCACATCCCACTGTCTCTCTCTCTACTGTTTCCTTTTTTCCTTGTTTGTGTCAGCCCGTTCCCACTTGCCTATGTGATCGGAGCCCCTGCAGTGGATTATCAGTCAGTTGACTCAGAGAGGGCAGCCAAAGCCTCCCGTACAAACACGAGACAATATCCAAAACATGATTGGCTGGTTGGCTCCGGACCGTGGAAACAAGCCTCCATATCAGGCTGAGCCAGGCTCGGTCCACAGGTCTGCTCCATAAAGCATATTAGCCAGTAACACGCTGACACACTGCGGTGCTTCTGGTGTGTTTACGGCGGCAGCTCATGGTGTAGATGTTCCATCCTAAATGAAAACTATTTATCAGATAAACACAGAAGCTGGTTGTTTTCACATAGTGTTGTTGTGCATGTGAGTGGGAAGAGGAGTTTGAATAGCAGAAATTCTTTTTTATTTCTTTTATTCTAAGGTGGTGATGAGGGCATGTTCAGTGAGTTCTGCAAGTTTTGTTTTTGCTCAAGTTTTGAAAAAAATAGAATTCGGTCAACCAGTTGAAAACCTGGAGCTGAGTCGAGGAAGTTCTCTGCTGTTGGGCTATTTTTGTATACATATAAAGTGAACAATTTGTGGCCACTTATTTGCAAAATGTTATGAATGAAGCAACCAGTCGGTGTGATTTATGGGAACAGAGGATGGTGAACATCTGGGTTCTAAATGTACACCAAGCCTCTCCAATCTGGGGGAAACACCTTTCACTGCGTCTCCCATCTGCTTGTCCTCGGCTGAAACTTAAGCTGGAGTGTTACCTCCGAGTGTCTTCCTGCCTCGCCTCACAGCTCATTATAGAGCTATAAAGCCCCCCAGCTACCTTTCTGCTCGGAGATGGAGAGTCGAAGTCATGGAAAATTCTGGAGCTCTGCCGATGATAGACAGCTTCCACGTCTCCCGTCCGTCAACCTGGCTTACTTCTTTTCCACATACCTCTGCTCCAGTTCTTCTCACCTCCTCTACAATTTGACAGCCCCCCCCTCCTTCCTGTCCTTTCCCCTTCTTCCCTCAGTCTCCCCCTTCCTGCCGTATACCTGTAAGGACATGCTGTTGCCTGCCTCTGCAAACCCCCTCTCTCAAACACCCTCCCCAACATAAATGTCAAAATTTGCCCAAGGGGCCCCCCAACCTCAGAATGTGTGTAACTCGAACCCAGGCGCTACAAAAGCCCGCTGTTCTCGAATGACATTCAGTGGACAGTGTTTGAGAGGGGGGGGGGGGGGGGGGGGACTCACATCGGTGACTCACTTCATAAAGACGAAAAGAATTCTGGAAATGTAAATGGCATGACTTAATCATGGTCCAGTCAAGTGCCTTTTGATGAAAATAAAAACCGTATTTGGTGATCCGGTACACAGTGTTGCGTGCATAATGAATGAGTGATGCAGACGGGAGGTCCAGCCAGGCAGCGCCGCCACTGCCGCCTTTTGAATTCATCCGCCTAATTGAAAGGAGTTCAATAGCATCATGTCTGCTTTCATCCCCATCTTTTTTCCATGCCCCCACTTTTATCATGAAACGCTGACGCCGATGAATATATAGTCGTATGATCACAGACATGTAATGTACAGGATGCATCCCTCCCCTTTTGGGGGGTTAAAATCAAGTGAAATGGTTTAAATGATGGTAGGAAATGTAATCTTTCCCAGCTTTATCTCGCTGCCCACTACCCTCGATAACCACAGCCTTCTCTCCTCACCTCCATGTAGAGTTCTCAACGGGCCTGAAAATTACAGCCCGACCCGACCCGGCCCGCGGGTTTTTAAACCCGAACCCGACGCAGCCCGACACACCAGCATGAATTGTCGGCCCGACCCGACCCGAACCCAATCCCCCGCGCGCCTGCATTGTTTTCCTCATACACTTGTTATCACGATCAGACAGACAGCAGACGTGAATTCAAATGAAACTTTATTTAAAATTAAAAGATTTAACACAAACAACCGAAACTTTAAATAGCCTATATAAATAAATATGCCGTAAATAAATATTAAATTAATCTTTCGCCTGTGGCAAGTTTACTTTTGACCAGCTCCATCTTCTCCAGCCAGGCTATAGGCGTGAGTGCGTCACGCAGCGTCGTCAGGTGTGCGTCTGCCCCATGAAGCAGGCAGCCAGATTGACCAAACGTGAACAGCGATGATTCACAGCAAACAATATATAATTTACAACCTACAATTTTTTTTATTTTTTATTTTTTAATGAAATGTGTTTTATAAAAAAAGGAAGCCCGAGGCCCGACCCGACCCGGCTCATTTGCGTATTTTTTCGGCCCGGACCCGGCCCGAAACTTCGGGTCCCGTCGGGTTTGTCGGGCTGGGCCGACCCGTTGAGAACTCTACCTCCATGCAATCCTCCTCCTCCTTTTTCCTTCTCAAACCACCCATCCATGCTTTCTCCCTCCCTCCACCTTTTATGCTCTCGACATTATCACCAGATGCCTCGGCTCTGGAGGAGGTGGTGCCAGGGTATAGTAGAGGTGCTGATAGCTCAGCTTCAACACCCTTGCAAATGTCCAGAAGCCTCCTCCTTATGCACACATGCGCAAAGGCACTGTGTGATGTTTTATTTCCTCCGTTATTCTAAACAACCTGGCAATTGCGGTACGCCTACCTGGACCATCTGCTCTCCTCCTCAACACACAACAACACTCATCTACTTGGACACAAACCACAGTTTTCTTTCAGATTAAAGCTTGACGATCAACTGTATTTTGCTTATTTGTAAGCAAGCTTAACCCTGAACTGTTTTAAGGTTGGTGTAAATGCATCTGCATGTCTCTATCTCAGGACTTTCCACTCTATTAATTAAAAGGAGGAACAAACGTCTCCGTACTGCCTCCCTGGTATGTTGTAGCCATGATTGAAGTGATTCGGGGGAAGGACACCCTGACACACTCCGTTTGTACGCTTCATTCTTTCCTTTCATCTTGGTATGCTGGCCATCAACATTGTGTCGTCATGCCAGTTTTGCCCCCTCACACTCTCTCTCTCTCTCTCTCTCTCTCTCTCTGTCTCTCTCTCTCTATCAGTGTCTGTCATCCTTTGTAATCTCCGCTCTGTCAGCCTCCATCTCCATGTCGTCACTTGTTTTGTTTTCGGAGTGATTCCGACTGTATTCCTTCGATACGGTATCTCGGCCAGACACGCGTTTTGTGTCTTTCCATAAGAATGGAGACACGTGGGCGCAACCAAGGAGATCCTTTTTCTTGATAACGTTTGTTGCCCTCTGGTACCTAGAATAGACAAAAAGGTTGTCATGGCTCTAACCAAATATTTTAACTCACGCATTAATCGGTGGGGTACTTAATCCATTATTGAAATAATTGTCAGTTTTCTTCCAGTCGACTAAACGATCCTGTCACCACTAAAATAAATTGCCACTTTGGTCCGCTTTAACCTCCTCCGAACTCCTGTCCTTCCTCGTCGAGGAAACTGTCATTTCCTTAATGCAACACTCTTGCCTCGTTAACCAGGCGTGCCGCCGGCTTCCAATGGCCGGAAAAAGAGTTAAAGGAGGGGCTAACTTATTGATCAAACGTCAGGACGGAGACGTGGACCTTATGGAGGTGTAACTGCTTCATTTAAATGATTGTGGAGGAAATAGGAAGCGTACCCTAAAGGGTCACGGGCCGGACTCGTGGAAGGCCGACAGCATCACGTGACCTTGGGGTGTGTTCACTTCAAAGGAGAGGAGTTGGGAGTGTTTTTATTCTGTGGCTTTTTGCTGAAAGGAGGTGGGCACTGTGTCTTGTTCAGGGAGGAGAACGTTTTCAGTCTGTTACTACATCCGACCTTTGTCCCCTCTCTCCCCTCATCCTCTCCATCTCCCTTCACCCATTACTCATCTTTGTCTCTTTTCCCACCCATGAGTGCGTCCCGATATTTGTTTTCGACTTCCCCGTTTCTACGAGCAACCCCCTCCAGCCCTTACCTGCCTCCCCCCTTCCTCTCCTCACACACATCTTCATCAGCCCACAGTGTCTCTATATCTTCCACCTCCCACAGTTCTGTGCAGGTTGAGGCGCGTGTTGTTTTGTCTCTCTCACGTTTCACACATTCCAGATATTATCACCTGGCTCCGGGTTAGCTTAGCTGATAGCCATCTAGACGGGGTGGGAAGTCAATCAGTGAGCAGATGATGACGATGCTGTCCTTTTGTCAGGCTTGGTGGCCACAGATAAGAGGCGTGGCCTTAACAGGATCACACGTTGGTTGACTGTTTTTCCCGCCAGCTGAATGTCGCTGTAATCAGTCAAAAATGAATGTTGAATATTTAAAACTCAGCTTCATTTCCCTAATTATTTCATTCGTTGTCTCCTCCTTCCTCCAATTTCTCCTCTAATCGAAAAAAACACCCGAGCAATGAATAATAATTTAATGAAGCATTAATGAATGTGAAAAAAATATAGCGGGTAGCAGATTGGAATTTTATGAGGATTGGAATAATGCACCTTCTGAAAGTCTCTGCTGAGCCTTGATGTGTAAATGAGTTAGACAGTTCTCGGCGTGTTATTCAGAAACGACGTGAAGTTGGCTTCATAAAAAGAAGAAGAAAAATGAATCAGTGCTTGGAATTGAAATTATTCACGGCTGACATTTCCTCTAGTTTCATTCTGTCATTTTTCAAGCTCCCCCTCTTCACAACCTGCAGTTTTTATCAGGTAAATCGAGGACAGTGCTTCTCATTGTCTGTTTATTCCTGGGTCTGTATTCGGTGCGTGCCCTTGTGCATCTCGTCACCTCTAATCCCGCCTCGGGCCGCTTCTGTCCCCTGCAGGGCTCAATGTCAGCAGCCCGACTTTGATGTCAAGCCACTATTTATTTGTCCGTCTCTGCGGACTCCCCTGCTGTCCACATAATGTCAGGGAATCAATAATAATGTGACCTACCTATCTACCCCTCCTGCCCACTGCTTTAGTTATTCACCCCCTGGCCTGCACTGTTCTAATCTCTGACCTGCCCTCCTGCCCCTGGAAGAGAAAAAAACCTTCTCCTGCCCGCTTCCCACTTTTACAAATAATACCCGTCTAGCTATGACAATAACCTCTGTCTGTTACCGTGGTAACGACCCCCCCCCCCCCCCAAAAGCATAGACAAAGCACTGCTTTTGTTTAGAAAATAATAAGACAAGAGAGATTGGATTACAGCTGGATGGAGGAATGCATGAAGAATTCAAAGAGAAGATGGATCAGCTGTTTGTTCAGGAATATGTTAAGTGCAACCGCCGCTGTGTTTCCATGGAAGTAACCGAGAACGGGAGAGGACAGGTGTGCCATTATGGCGCAGATTAGCGAGGAATGCTGGAAGGTTACCACAGACGGGGGGGGGGGGGTATTTGTGTGCTCACATTCCCCCGGGTTTAACGTTAAAATATGTGTGCGCAGTACGTGATATGCATGCTGCGTACGACATGTGTGCTCACCCCGTCCATATGCCCAAGTGATATTGGAAATGTGTGCGCCGGGTGTGTAAGTACGTGCGTCTCCTCGCCCTTCCCTTGTATGGGCGAGAGTCGCCCCCTTCGCTATCTCGTTCTCCTTTTTCAGGCTTATCTGCCGGACTGTCTTGAAGTGTTGTTGCAGAGAATAGAAACTACGTTTGTGAGAATGCATTCTCCTCTTCCTTTCTTCCCTTTGTAACATATACACCTCGCACGCGACAGAAATACCGCGAGACACAAAAGATAATGCGGTGTGACACGGGATGCTTTTAAATGTTTAGCACGGCGGGCGTTTGATCTTCACATAATGAACCATCTGCAGGAGGAAAGGTTTGAGACCGAGAGATATTTGAGGGAGCCGTCTCCATACAAATGAGCGTGGAGCTACTGTATCTATATCTATAAATATATTAGCAGCGATGTTTTTTATTCTCTCTCTCTTCCTCCTTACAGCATCTCTCAGTGTGGTTGTTAATGGGTTCCTCCAGTAACCGGCCTCTCAGCCAGTCAGCCAGCCATGTGGTCCCTCTCCACTCTAATTAAACTCACTGTGGTTCCAAACTCCAACCAGAAAGACACAACCTCAGTGCCAGACTCTGTGTCAGCTGCTGCCAAGACCTGTACATTGGCGCGTGTGTGTGTGTGTCAGAAAGAGAGGGAACATTGAGGGCTCATAATCATATTTACCTCTCATTGTGCTCTGTCAAGTAACACTGTGGAAGAGTCTGCCAGAGCTCAAGAGGAGCAAAAAAATCCAAATAAATTTAAAAAAAGCAGACAGACGGATCTACAGGAGACGGTATATTCAAATGGTTGCCGGATTGGAAAACGCACACACACACACACACACACACACACACACACACACAGGGAGTTTAGTGGATTTAGAAATCTAGAAGAAGAAAGAGAGGAAAGCAGTAATTAACTCTGAATTATTCTATCTCGGAGGGATCCGGGGATTAATAGAGGCTTTGGTTTGGATCCTGCACCTTTCACTCTTGTTTCAGCATGGGAGTCTGGTTTCCTCTATGTAAACATGTGTGTGTGTGTGTGTGTGTGTGTTGGTGGACTCCAGAAGGCTCCGTGTGTCTGTGCCAGTGGGCTTGTGACCGTATCTGCCAGCCAGCCAGCCCATTTTTGTGTGTATTGATGTGTGACTTTCTACCCCCCACTTACTGAAGTTCAACCAAGCGTTCTAAGTTAATCCGCCATAATAGGCAAAAAAGACAAAGTATGGGAGAGTTGTGGGGGGGGGGGGGGGGGGAGCAGGCGGTGGGAGGTGCGGGCATCAAAAGCTATTGGTGTGTGTGTGTGTGTGTGTGAGAGAGAGAGTGTGAGTGAGGTATGCCAGGCAGGAGGCTACAGATTTAGGGCTAGACAGACCGTTCTAAATCTCCGGCTTATACGCTGTTTTGGGACAGCGAGTGTTGATAGCCCAGGCAGGCAGACGGCCCATGTCATGCAGATGAAATCACGGCTTTAACCGCCTCACCATCGCAACCGTAAATCTAATCAAATACGATAAGAAAACACTGATTTAAGAGGTAGATGGATTATTTTTCCTTTTTTTTAACGATGAGTCGTTGGTGAAGTATGAAGAGGAGAGGAAGATAAGCTGGATTCTAATAGTTGAAACGCGGAAGTCGATGGTGGCAATGAATTAGCACACACGCTTTGTTGCCATGAACTAGCACACAATGAATGAGTTCACCTTTTTAGCTGAGGTTTCCCATATCTCTCAACCTCCCACTGAGTGTTGCCACTGTCAACACTGAATAAGACTGTTTGTCCAAGAGGGGGAGGGCAGGTGCAGGGGGTAAACCTGTGATGGTAGGTTTTATCAACCGGTGTGGAAGCAGTGACCCATACTGCTCATCTCCATCCTTCCATCTTTGGAGTTGGCCATTTATTTTTAGTTTTTTTCAAATTGAAGATTTTCAAGCTCCCGTTTAATATGTCGAGGATCACACGCACAAAGAGCTCCCGTTCAGGCTCCCGTTTCCACACTCTTGTCTTTCTCCTTTGCCCTATCTGTCCTGCCAGTGTTTACCCTTCCTCTCCATCCCTCTATCTGTCCCGCACACACGGGCTTTCCTCGCCTGCAGAGCGTGATGGCCTGTTTTTTAATGGAGCAATGGAGGGATAAGAAGACAGCAAAAAGGGATAAGGGATGTAGGGAGAGAGGGAAAGAATAGGTGTGCAAATCAATGCGTACACTCCAGCGGACTGTTATCTCATTACAGCGGTGCGGGCCTGGTCACACCCGGCTGACTGGCCCCCTAAGGAGAGACCGTGCCCCCCCTTATAAGACCCCTTTTATTCAGCGAGCGCTCTCGTATTGCAGCTTGGACACAAAAGGAGGGCAATTCTCTCTGGTTTCTGAGCTGTCCACACCAGATTTGTGTATCCCGGCTCAGCCGAGGCACACAGCCCAACATCCAACCGGGGCACGGCCGCATACACAGAAGCCTTGTTAGTTGCTAGTTATGAAATGATGCTTTGCGGATAATGGAGGCTAATGGGGGGGGAGTTGATATCCATTTGTTCCACCATTTTCTGCCTACTGCAGCCCTCTTGTGTAGTCCCATGTGGGCATTAGAAGAGGGCCTCGAGAGGCAACGGCTGTCAGCTGAAGTAGTGGAAATGGTGTTCCTCTCTCTAGCTTTTTTCTCCCTCTTTTAGCCAAAATGAAGGCTCATTAGAAGTGAAGGGAGGGCCATTTCTAAATGAGACGGGCAGAGTGCTCGGCACTCCTACGGAGAGAGAGAAAGAGGGGCGAGAAAGAGGAGAGAATGCAGGCAGAGTGATTGGAGTGGAGCAAAACATGAGCCTATATAGAAGAAAGATTGTTTTTCGTTTTGATTAATGCATCAGATACAAGCAAAGGTTGAAAAGTCAGGCTATCGGTCTGGAAATGCCGGTTTCCTGTGAAGTTGATCGTGCATGAAAGATCTCCACTAAAACAGCTGGACCATGTCTTCACCCTTTGTCGCCTGGTGGTTTTGTGTTTTAATACAGCCGGCATTTGATATTTTAATGGCATATTGATCACATCACTAGTTTATGATCACAGTTAGTGGTGGGAATCGTCAGTCACCTCACGATTAGACTGGGATTCAGAGGGTCACGATTAGCATGTTAAACGGCTCTATTTCGCATTTAAATATAATGAGATTTTTTCCTATTTGAATGAAACAGTTGATGTACTGCATTATATAAAATGTATAATTGATTATAGACTGAACTGCATCGATGCAGAATTGTTCAACAAAACATTGCGATGCATCACAGAATCGATTATTTCTCTAATCACCAGTCATTTGAAAAGCTATGCTTCCCCTTTACATCAAACATCGCTTTGAAACATGAACATCAGTGTTGTTACCAATCCATTCATATAGGGATTTAATCTTAAGGCGTGAGATCAGTGAGCAAGCTACTACTAGTGTCTTGGTGTTATTCTACCCAGAGTCCCTCTTGTTTCCCATCTTTGTTTACCTCAGCTTGAGCAGTGTGTGGATAACCCGTCCACCCGGAGACGGGCCTTTTGTCAGGCCAACAAACCACCTCGGTGCTACAGTTCAGCCTGAGATGACCGGGGGGGGATTGAGCCGTTGAGCTATGAAGGGTAGGCAGGTGCGTTTGTGCGTGCGTTTCTCTCTGTTTGTGAATGTAACAGTAATCAGACTGTAAATACAACTTGAGACATCGACTCATCAGTATTAAAATAAACGCGGCTTGGCAGGACAGCCTGTTTTACTGTGTGTGTGTGTGTGTCTGTGTGTGTGTGTTTCCTGAGCAGAAACTTGAGACAAATATTGGCCTGGTTTCACCTTTCCCTCACCTTACAACTTATCTCAAATCTTATTTCCTTTTCAGAACAAAAGTGTCTGGGTAGGTGTGTATGTGTGTTTTATCTCAGTCAAACACAGAGCTTTTCTATTCTTAAAGACACACACTCATATGAAAGGGAAAAAAGCCCTCTGTAATGGACCCACTCCAGTGGGTTGTTTATTGCAGTAAATTGGGCATAAGAGCGACGTTACGCAGAGTATTTATCTGCCCAGTGTGCTAGGAAATGACTTGCAGAATGAATTGATTTAAGGATAGAGGAGGAGGGGAAGCGAGAGAGACTGCAGAGGCGGCAGCACTTTGTCCCAACCCTTTTAGTGAGATTAGCTCTAGTCTTAATGTCTCTCCCCTTATTTATACTCTGACTCAGCCTATCTCCCCCCCACCCCCGACAATCTGTCCTGACTGTAAAAGTAAAACAGAGGCATCGATAAGTTTTCATTCTGAAAACGTTAAGCTACCGACGGCAGCGAACAGTGACCTTGTTGTGCCCTACTTTATTGCCACTAATCCAAAACAACCTGGAGCCACATGAGTTTGATAAAAACAGAGAGGGGGAAGGACAGTGAATCCTGAAGATGTGTTTACCCTTTCTATCCATTTTAAAATCAGTGACATCCCAACGAGGATTTTTAAAATCCTTCAGATGCCACTGCCCCCAAGAAAGAGGGTAATAACTAGTGAAGTGCATAACCCAACATGCATGACATTGCAAAAATATGGAATATCCTCCATGACGACAGTTAAGTTTCTGCAACATTTTGCTGAATTAGGCGCTCTTGATAAATCCCTTCACTGTAAACCAAATGTTTTACTGTAATTACAGCAAAACTTAGACAAGTTACCAACCATACCAAACGTAGTTTACATGTTTTTTTTGGTGGACTTTGTTGATTCTGACAAAATGCCACTAAAGATGTCCGGGTGCATAGACGTTTTGGGGCAGGAATGTATTTGCATTATAGAAAATGTCACAGCCAGTTTTTCTTTTCGGAGCTCTCAGTCATCCAAAAAACGCTGGAGTGCACCACCGAAAACAGGTCCAACACTCCCAGATTGGCCCACCTAAATTGTCATCCATCCATCTCGGTGTCCCGAGAGAAATGCTTCATCTTTTCTGCCTCTCTCCTCACTGAAGGCGCCTCATTAGAATACTCCATTATGGACGCCAGCGACATTAGCGGCAACATATGCGAGTAGATTACCTCTGCCAAATAACGCATATCATTCTGGCCTATTAAGGAGAGTCATTTGCCTTCGTAAATAGGTGGAGGCAGCGGGGAATTGGAAAGGAGGGACCCTCGTCCTTCCCTCATTTCATCTTCCTCTTTGCTCCGATTTCAACTCCAGCATCTCCGA
Organism: Chelidonichthys spinosus; assembly: GCA_029853015.1. NCBI lineage: Eukaryota > Metazoa > Chordata > Actinopteri > Perciformes > Triglidae > Chelidonichthys > Chelidonichthys spinosus. Next base: position 92,671 of record CM056834.1, on the reverse strand, counting down.
GAGCTTCTGTGCACAAGTTTCCCGTCTCTGGTTTGAAGCTCCTGCCTGCGCTTGTATCCTCTCGAGTCTGTTTCCTCACTTCTGTGAGACCCTCCAACCTTTGCAACTCCTCCAAACTTTGCTTCATGCTGTTTAACACTTTCTCAGTCCTTCTCATTTCTTTTTTCCCCCTCTTCTCTCTCTCGGCCTATCCCTCCATTCCTGCCTCCACTCCGTTTCTGCATCTCATTTTTCGCCAGGGGCTGTTTAAGTGAGGGAATAGCGAGAGAGTGGGGGTGGGGGGAGGACAGGGTGTGTTAATTGGAGTGCCTGAGGCAAGAAGAGTGGAAGGAAGAGGGAAAGGAGGCCCAGATACAGGGGCTCAGAAACATTAAATATTTACACCTTTTCTCATCTCTGCCCCTTAAGTGACATCTTCTGATTGGGTTCTCTCTCTCTCTCTCTCTTTCTCTGTCGATGAGGACACACTCATACACAAACACACACACACACACTCCTTTCTCTCTTTCCCTAAATTGAGTTCTGTATGAAAATGAAAGGCAGCCAGGAGGAGACATGGTGCTATAATGGGTGGACCCTCTCTGTTTTGTGCCCCTTTGATTTGAAAAGTAATGAAATTCCTCTTGATATTTTCATTCGATCCTGCATGTCGTTCACCTCTATGCCCCCCCCCCCCCTCCCCCTCCCCCTGCTCCCCCAGGTGTTACCTCCACTGTATTAACATCCCAAAGTGAGCTCTAATAGGAGCAAGACACTGGCTATTGTCGTGCTAACTCACTGTTAATGGAGTCATATATAATGACGGCCAGATTGTGTCAGCTTAAAGAATATTAGTTTTTTTATAAATGGCCCCCTGATCTTCTGTTTGAGGGATGATTTCAATTTCGCCCGGCTAAGTCTAATGGGGAAGGACACTCGGAGAATACTTTGGTTTATCAGTGAGACCATATATCAAAGCTACTTTTTTTTTTTTTTTTTTTTGCAGAAGCACTTACGCAGCACAAGCCTCGTGTATTCATAGCCGTAGCTCTAATCTCTCTTTATGGGACGCCACGGCTTTGTTTTATTTTGTTTTGTTCAATCGTCACTTTTCTGCAACGTCAGCTCCACAAATTCATATTCTCCCCCGTGCACTTCGTCTCCACTTTTTCTTGTTTTTCCTCATCCTCGTTCCTGCCATCTATCCTTGTCCTCGTTTTCTTCTCCCGGCTCATGTTAGAAGCCAAACACTCCCATCTCACATACACACACAGACACAGCTCAAAACTCCCTTGTTTGAATGGGGTTGACTTCTCACCCCGTTGCCAGGACGACAGGACCGGCAAGATAGAATCTCCTGTTAGACAAAGGAGTGTGTGAGGGGTCGACCTTGTAGCCCACTTCACACTGTTTGTCTTGAGCCCCTAAACGGCCGTCAGATGACACACACACACACACACATGCGGCGGCAGTTAAACTGATTTATTCGTCCTGTCTGCACACACTGTGATGTTACCTCTCTGCCCTCCACTCTAAAACACAAAGAAGTCCACACAGCCGCCGCTCAGCTGCTAACACATCATTTGCTGAGTCACTGAACTTTTGCGATCACTGGTGGCTCTGCGTTTCATCTGAGTCGGAAGCAGATGCCGGCGTTGTGGAGGACACCGCTGTAACCGCTAATAGCCCAACTCGGCTGCATTACGTCAATGTGAAATCTCCGGGAACATCAGACCTCCTTCGAAACTCGCGTCCTTCGTCTTCAGACGTCCTCTGGCTCGCCTTAGTAAATTTAAATCGTATTTAACTTGTGAATCCAAATCAAGTTTGACAAGTTTTAAGTGCAAATCGCATGCCTCTATTTAAACACTGGACAAGAAAGAGGAGACGGATCAGAGCTCATGCAAAAACCAGGGATGACTGAAAACAAAACAATAAAAGGTTATAGGATTCTTATTTAAAAAAAAAAAAGATAATATTATTTCCCCCTCACCGGCTCTCCTTTGCCCCTGAATCATATCTCCCATCTAGAACAGACACACATAGCCAGTGGCTTTAGTGCCAATAAATAAACAAAGTGGTAAAACACAGTCGCCTTTGCTCGACACACACACACACACACTGTCTGTGTGTGTGTGTCTGTGTGTGTCTGTGTGTTTTGCTGCAGGGTCCCAGGTGTGGATTTTACTTCCACTCAGGTGGTACGTCGGTACAAGACCCGACAGGAAGACATCCTGTGATTGCGGTACGAGGGCTCTGCATCCGGGATCGGTTTATCTCACCTTTAATCAAGTCGCCCCCTCCCCTCCCCCGCCCTTTCCCATCACACACACATAACCCACATAAAAAATATACAGGCAACCCATAAAAAAACATAAAAACACTGTTCTCCGTTTCAACCCAAATTCAAGCAGCAAAGATATTATTGTGTTTGACTGCAATTAGAAGCCCAGATATCATCTTTGAAGCACAATGGACGTCCGCCGTCGGCTCCAGAAGCCTTTGACTGGCTCGTGGACAGTCGGATGAGATATACGAGATGGAGGATGATGCTCTGATTGCTGTAAGTGGTACTTCAAAGTTCTGAATCCTTAAAAGTTGTTGGAAACTTTCAAGAGTTTCTTTTAACTTTAAATTCTCTTTGGTGCAGATGCAATAACAGATTCAATTCCCACATCAGAATTACAGTCTCGAGCCAGCAAATACTAATACACAGGAATTTGTCTTGGGAGCAGTTCATCTGGGACTCTCGTGACTCTGGGATGAAAGCTGTTGAACTTCTTTATCGGTCCCACTTGGGTAAATGTCCTTTCTCATGGAACATCATAAACAAATGGAGACCCCGTAGCGAACACGAAGAGCCGGCGGCGGTCGCCTTGCATGCACAAGCAGCCTGCAAGCCTGTAAAAAGGTCAGCCGCGAACCCTCGGCCATCATTTCCACCGCTTTGTGAAGAATAATCTCATTACTGAATCATCTTCGCTAGCTGAATGGTGTCTTGCATTGTTCGGGACACCGTTGACATTTTAATACCTGATGTATTATACGTGTGCATAAGCGCCGAACACAGGACTGTACTGGGTCGGAGCGTCCAATGCAACGGGATATTACACGCTTTTGTTAGGCGGCCATGTTTGCAGCGTCACATGATGTGGTGGGAATGAGACGTCATTTCTAACCTTAACCCTGGATTATAATATCCTACTCTCCCTGTTATCCCATTATGAATACAGTAAATTACCGTGGGATGCTAATTAGCATTAGATGCATATCGTCACTTCCCTCTCCAATAAGTCAACAAGTCATTGTTGTCGTCGTCCGCTATGCGTGGTGCTGGTATGTATACTTAGACTTATCCAGTGTGACAGACTAATCTATTTCTGTCTGTTTTACTTCTGCAAAACATTTGAGTCTGTATTATAGCCAGTTAGGAAACTTCCTTTCTCTTGTTTTAATAATAATAATCATAACTGTATTTATATAGCACAGATACATATATAGACATCAACAGAGCAGGAGAAACAATAGGTAGAGTTGGTAAGATACGCTAAAAAAGACAGTAGAAAGACAATAAAATATAAATAAATAAGTAAAAATAAGAATAAAGGGTGCCATCACATAAAAGCAAATGTATAAAAGTTATCCTGATCATCTCTTGGGTTTCCCTCCTCACGCTCTCCCTCACCCTCTACATGGGGCATTCATTGTGTGTGTGTGTGTGTGTGTGTGTGTGTGTTGTGTGTGTTGGGGCAGGGGGGTTGAAGCAGCTGTTGTCCCTGTGCTGCACCTGTTCTTGTCTCATCAGTTGGGCGTTGACGGACTCCAGGCCTTACATGGACCCACCCCGACACTGGTAGTCTGACCCAGCCTGCCCCCTACCACACACACACACACACACACACACACACACACACACACCCACACACACATATTACACAAACAGTGTATATATATATATATATATATATATATATATATAGATAGATAGATAGAAAATATTTTCCCTCTCCCTCCAACAGTATTGCACACACCTAACTTGCACCTTTGCAGCGTCCAAGCACAACTGGATTATTTGTCATAGTTTTAAACAACATCAGCACACGCTGCCTTCTTTCCAGTCTCCGCTGAAGAGACTCTCTGTGTATTTGTAACAGCTGACCCTCTTGGCTACATTTCTGAGATGGATCGAGTTTGTCCGCTGAAATGAAACCTCGCCGAGCAAACTGAATTTCACGATGAGCGTCCCCGTCTAACGGGCGGACGAATGTGAGCGCTGAGTGGATGTGAAAGGCCAGAAGCAACGAGATCTGAGTGAGAGCATTAGTTGGTACCCGTTATCTGTGTGGGGGGAGGGGCTGCCACGCCCCGCTGCCACGGCGATACTCAGGACCCCCCAGTGAGCCGGGCCCGTTGTGTCCGTGGCGATAGTAACCATCACAACATGGTGGGATTGGAGCCACATTTACACTCGTGGGCTTTTATAGCTCAATGACTTCAACGCCTGCAGACATCGAACAAAGTGTGTAACAGAAGTGGAATATGATATTCATCACTACATTTCTTACATTTCTTACATTAGTATACAATCTGAAACTTTTTTTTTGTTACCTTAGAATGACCGTGACATAGGGATCTTCCTCACAGAGTCAGCTGTTTTGCACCGCCATGTTTCTGTAATAGCCAATAGAGAGAGACTTTCATGTGTTACATTACTTGAAGGCCACCGTAGTTCTCTGACACGCTTGGAAAGGGAGGGGTGAGCGGAGGGGTATTTTTTTTAATGCAATCTACAACCTCACCACAATCCACACTCCTTTTCTCCACACAGCGTATGTATGCAGCTAGCAGAGGAATCATTGTGAACACACTGAAATAGGCACAGATAAAAATGAGGAAGTTGTTTTTTCTTCAAATGGCTGCGTGCTGAAGGTGACTCATCTCTTGTGACATTGAGGCTGTGTCTTCTGCAGCAGGACGCTGTTTGCTTTGCCAACACACTAATCCTGTTAGTGGCTACACACACACACACACACACACCTTCTGACATTCCCCGTCCGTCGCGTCTGTCCTGGACTTTTTAGACCCACCGACCAGATCAAGTCTTGGCACCGATGCAGGACTGTACACTGTCCGTGACGCACGGCGATTGTAATCTTAACGCACTTCCCCTCTGCACCCTCATCGAGGTGTTTACAGTAGACTACATCAGGCCCAGTTACCCGGGACATCCATTACTCTCAGCGGAGAGATGTTTGGGTTAGTGGGGAGGACACGCAGTGAAAGGAGCTCCATGGTGGCTTCAGAAATAGGCCATACTTATAGTCATGTAGGTGGATTTACACACACACACACACTGTTCTTGTTCTTTCACTGTAACCCTAACCCCTTTTTTTCTTAGTCCCTTTGTGCTTCGCCTTTTCCATCTTTCATTCTCTTTCTGTCTTTGGAACGCGCACATGTGCAGACAAGATGTGTGTGTGTGTGTGTGTGTTGGGTATTAAAGAATGCCGTTTGAGAATGAGGGATGAAAAGAGCAGAGTCAGAGAGAGAAAGAGGCTTCTGGTTTGATGTCCGAATACGACAGTAGGTGAGAGGGAGAACAAGAGAGGGGAGAGAGGGAGGGAGAGAGAGAGATCCAGCTGGTTCAGTTCATAATGAGGGGTGCTCACCGTGTGTGTGTGTGTGTGTGTGTGAGAGAGAGAGAGAGAGAGAGTATTAAAGATGGTTTCACATTAACTTTTCAGTAGATGTGGGATTGACACGAGACTCTGCAGACTTTTTTCTTTTTCTACAGACACTGTACTTAACCGGAGGTTTTGGGGGTGCTGCGGCTGCTCATAAATATCACATGCATTATAGATATATACTGTAAGAGAGTGTGTGTGTGTGTGTGTGTGTGTGTACAGGTCACCGTCTAGTTCCCATCTGTCATTTTGCCCGGTCACGCACCTCGTCACACACCACCTCACACACACTTTCCCTCTCTTTGGCGAAATCCGATTAGCTGACCTGCGTCAGCTAATGAGACCCCCATGAAGTACCCCCCCCCCCCCCCCGCCCTCAGCTACTCTCTCTCCCTCTCTCTCTCTCTCTCACTGTGACAGCCAACAGCATGTGTTTCTAAACACACAAACACACTCGCACACAGCTCCAGAGTCCAGACTCTGATTGGACAGAGGCCTCCCCCAATTATGCTTTAATTCTCCATCTCTGTCTCTCCAGCTGCCTCCATGTGTAAAACACAGAGCGGCAGCCCAGCTGACCAAAATACAGCAGGAATGACACCCAAAGGGTGAGAGAGCAAGACGGACAGTTGAATCACTGCGCGGGGAAGAAAGACTTGGTACAGCTGGACTCTGTCGAGCTCCATTTTACAGCACACATCATTGCTTTAACTGCCTCTCAGTAGCTGTTTGTACATGCAGTATCTGTAGCTGTTTTTACATGCAGTGTCTGGTGTCCCTGAGCAAGACACCTCACCCTAATTGCTCCTGACGAGCTGGCTGTCGCCCTGCGTGGTTGACTCCACCGTTGGTGTGTGAATGTGTGTATGAATGGGTGAATGTCAGTCATTGCTGTAAAGCGCTTTGGATAAAAGCTATATAGATGAGGACCATTTATAAATGAGGACCATTTACATGCATGTAGCTGCTCTGAAAGTGACGATTCAGCTATATTTTAATCACACGTCATTATGTCTGGCCTGGAAAAAAAAAGGAAGTGCATGTGATAAGTGCTTTCAAGTAACGGCTAAAAGAACAAAACATAGTCGGCAGATGAATACATGATGACCACATGATCAACCACAAGTTCACAAGAGTTACTGATATGTCAGTTTTTCCATTTAATAGAAAAATAGATTCCAACCTTAAAGAGATTGTTTTCCCTCTTACCAGGGCCCGTTTCACAAAGCAGGTTCAACAAACTCTGGACCTAACCCTGAACTCTGAGTTGAACAACTCTGAGATGGGCAACTCTGAGTTTTCGGTTTCAGAACAGCGGTTTTGAATTAGTTCACTCAACTCTGAGTATGTAAACTCTGAGTTACGCGCGTGCCTGCCGACTCTACAAAGCCATCATCAATGGAGCTCCGATACTACGATTCACCATGGCAACCGGGAGAGCGTCATTAGATATTACCGAGTAGAAAACGAGCTCATCCTGAGAAAGCGGAGCAACGTAACTGCAGCAAAGTAGCGATAGTTGGCGTGGCAGACAATTACTGCCCGCTCTAATGTGTATAACTGAATGAAACAGTCGGTTGATCTAAAGGTACTAAGTCTTTATTTTCAGACTTCCACAGCGACGCTGTGGTGTAATGGTTAGCAACGCTGCCTATAGTGCAGGGTCAGGGGTTCAATTCCTGTAGTTCACAAAGTAGCGCACTGAATGAATTATCGTTTTCATTGGGTGTAATCCCCCCAGGCACAGAAAGAAAGTGGCTTCAGTTGAAAATTAAGCATAAGAATATTGCGCAAATACGTTGACTAAGGCATATGATTTTAATCATATTTCATATAGAATCTGGTTGCGGATTATGTCCGCAATATGTTGAAAATGTCGGAGAATATTGTTTAGATAATATCTAATGTGATTGAAAGGAAAGGTAATCAAAATTCTCTCCTGACGCAAAGCTGCTAGAATCACTTTTAACTCCATATCGATTAGGTTGACGATGAAAGGACGGCACATTTTTTGTTGGTTCAGATTCCGGAAAAAGGCGGAGACATGTAGGGAGAAACTCAGGGTTTGTTGAAGCAAACCTGCTAGCGAGCAGGTTAGGTTCACGGAGTATGTTACCCAGGTAACTGACTCAGATTTATGCTGAACTGGCTTTGTGAAACCGAAAAACCAGAGTTTCCCTCATCTCAGGGTTAACTAACTCAAGGTTTTCACTAAACCTGCTTTGTGAAACGGACCCCTGGAGTGCTATTTAGCAATGGAGATTGTTTTGAACTACCACCGCTCCTGTGTAACAGCTCATAAACAGGCCTGTGAAGTATCTGAGTCATTTTAGAAGTAGTAGATGTAGATTGTAATTTGGGGTTTTGTATGTCCCTTTAAAAGTGGACATTCTTGTGTCACTAAGTCACTTGATTTAAGGTGGCGTGTGTGCGAATGTGTGCTTTTCCCACGCAGCACTTAGCGGGACCCTTAAATCCCGAGTTCCTGCCCCTAAAAGTGCAGCTCTCAGTTTACGCACACATTCTTGTCTCGTTTTGCTCGTCCAGCTTCGCCGTGTTTGTGTTGGCGGCGAAACAAGAGGAGGATTTTTTTTTTCTACTTTCGGGGCTCCATCGCTCTTACAGACTCGGAACATGAGACTTTGGTTTGTAGAACTAATGACGTTCCACTTGAGAGCTGAGCTAATAGAAACGAGGGAGAGGGATGAAGATATACCAAAAGAAAAGAGGATAAAAATAGAGGCCAGGGAAGCGAAATCAAGAAGTGAGAGAATGGAGAGATCTTTTTTCCTCAAATGTCAACGCTTGGCTAACCCCTGACGTCCGTGTGCTTTGAGGGTGACGGTGAATCACGGCGTCTGACCTGGCTGGAATCTGTCTTCCTAACACTCGTAATGTGTGTTTTTGACAGCTCTCCCTGTTATTTCCTCCATATGTTCTGCCTCGTTCCCTTTCATTCATCCCTTCCTCTCTCTTCCTTGCGGTGGAGTGATAACAAGGTGGCTGTCCTTCAGCACCTCTCATCTCTCTTTTGAGACATTTCCAGCAAACTCTCTTTCATCCCCCGTGCCTGCATTTCTCTGCCCCCGTTATTAAAACCGGCCCCGTCAAACAACTATGATCCCAGAAGTCTGTCCCTCACCACTCTTCGCAAGTTCCTCCACAACAAATGAATAATTTAAGTGTAGATTTTGTAGTCCAGAAATCGATGACATGATTAATTCATGTTATCATACAGAGAGTAGAACTGGCCTGTTCATTAGCAACACATACGTCCAGAATATGAATATTCATTTGAGTATGGAGCTCTGAGAGATTTCCGGGAGTGTTGTTTACTGCGTGCATCCATTATTAACTTTCTAAAAACAATATAGTTGCAAGTTTTCATGCATGCATATGAAAATTGCATTGACTATGAAATGTGCCGCAACATCATGGTAATTTACGTTTTTTGATTGGATGGTCACCGATGGCATTGATTTGGTGGTTTAACCCCACTCACTTAGCCGACATTGTGTGCTGCCTTCCTGTGTTGCTCTGCCAGGATTTATGACACTCTTGTGTGCTGCAGTGACTTCATTATCACAAGTGGAGCTCCTTCCCTTCCTCCAGCTCTCCGTCCGTGCCCTGCCCTCTTTCGCCCGCCTCTTCTCTCTCTAATGCAACCTGCCCGTCACGCTGCTTCTCCATAGATAGAGTTAGGGAGTCATCGTGTTCACGTTCCCCGGCCGGAGCCAGTTTGGCTCCATTTTCTCTGTCCCATTGATATATGGGACCCTTTGTGCATCCTAATGTCTCTATTGAATGGAGAACACTGACAGTGATGAGGGCCCTCCAGCTTCCCCTCGGGGCCCTTAACAGTTTTTTACTACTGTTCGGGATCTCCTCAAGGGACTACTGTTATTTTGTAACTGGCGATCCTTTTCAACGAATGGCTGCTGTTGTCTGTTAGGTTTTTACAATGAAACATGCCCAAAACTTCCACAAAAACTCTGCAAGCCACTTCTTTGCCATCAATCCATATATTTCACTTACATTTGAAGTTTTATTATTTCCTTCAGTTCCTATTTGAGATGAAATATACAGTCCTGAACTTGTCTGCGTCTCTTTTCCGGTAACTGTAATTATATATTTAAAGATTACCGGTTACACCGTTTTTAATCATATTCTTTATTTCTTGTTCTCTGCAGTTTGTAGCGGCGCTGTGACCGTGAAGGTGGCTCCCAAAGTGGAGGTGATGAAAGGAGAGACTGCCCAACTGCCCTGCACGCACACCGTCTCGCCAGCCAGCAACACCGTTGTGGAGTGGTACATTGTAAGTCATTTTGAGATGTTGACTTTCTTTATCCAAAGATTTTTAGACAGGAAAATATGTTTTTTTGCCAGTGAAAGTTTATCATATCCAGGTGTTAGACATAGTATGTACTTACTGCCATCTTCCTCCTACTTCTATTTCTCCTCCTCTCTTTTCTATACCTCCTTCTATCTCTCCATACATCCAGGAGGAGCATGGAACCAGGAAGCGCGTGGCTTTCTCCCAGGGCGGCGAAGGAAAAAGCGACGACGGCACCCCTCTCTCCGGGCGGGTCGCCATTGGAGAGGACTACACCTTGACCATCACCTCGGTCCAGCCCTCCGACGAGCTCGTCTTCTACTGCCAGGTCACCGCCGGCCCTGCCGGGGTCGGAGATGCTGCCACCGAGCTCCACGTCTTCTGTGAGTCCACCGGTGGCCTTTTTTTAAACGACCTCAACGTGACCTTTTCAGAGAGGACCCCCCTCACTTCCCCATCAGTTGTTTATGACTTGATTTATTACTGTCACTGCCACTAAAGCTTTATGGCTTTAATCAGATCTGTGTGTGTGTTCATGCATACTTTCAATTAGAATTGGTTTAATTGTATCTAATGCATTTTGCAGACTGCACATACCAACTCCATGGAAAACCTCTTCATTAGAAGCTCCATACAGTTTCTTAGTGTGTGATTTGTCACAGTCATCTACATGTGACGAGAATGGAGCAGACTTAACTCATATTATTTATTTTTTATCATGTGGAAGATTTAAAACCCCTTTTCCAATGTTTGTGGTAACCAATTTCCTTTGATAAGTTCCCCAGAGGTCAATTAACAACAATCTAATCACTCTTGACACAATTGATGAATAGTCCAATCACACCTGTCATGTCTCATATATCTCACCTTAATAACGGTCCAGATTTATCATCGCGGCTCCAAGGGGCCGAGCCCTCACAGCGGGCCGCCGTGTCCTTTCGCTCTTCCCCTCAGCAGGCATCCATCATGCTTTTAGCAGTTAGTGGCCTCGCCGAAATGAATACCAATCATTTGCATTTTAGATTGGACTGATCAATCACTCTAAAGAGGGAGAGTTTGTGTTAGAAGAATAGCAAAACTCTCCTTCTTTTAGTTAACCTTCTTTAAGTTAACCATTAACATGGATTCACTCGGAGTCGCTGAGCTTTTAAAGCAATTTCATAATATAAGCTATTAATTGTGAAGAGGCCAGTTAGACAATACCTCAACGCAGTGCTACTTAACAAAGGGCCTTTTTAGATGTGCTTAACGCCGGCGGTCGTAAGAAACCAGCGATTAGTCTGTGGCCCACATTGGACCACTTGCCTCAGCGGGGGATGAATTATAGTGTTTCTCTCCTGAGTTATGAGGTCTTCGGAGCATTAGCAGTGGTAGCCTGGTTTCACACTTTCTCTCCCGGTGGAGAGTAAACAGTGTGTGTGCTGAGAAAAAAATACACCACAGGAGAATAGAAAACAGCAAATACCTTCATGTCTTCGTGTGTCTTTTAATTCTCTTAACATACATGAATTATTGAATGCAACAAAAAATGTTTAGTTGGGACCGCAGAACCAAGTTTTATTCCTAATTGTACGTCTAAATGACTGCGTGTGCATACGGCCGCCGGTACGCAGGAAAGGGATCAGCCAAGGACTTCGGTGACAAAAAGGACTCGAAACAAAGAATGAAGCGAGTGAGATCGAGAGAGGAATACCCATCTACTGTTTATTCTTATAAGCCGCCAACAGCTGCAGGCAGCGATAAGATGACCTTGCATGTGAACAAGTGAGCTTGTGAATAAAAGCAGAGAAGCAAGAGGGAATACTTACACCTGTGGCTGTATGTGTGTGAGCCAGAGAGGAGGGGGGCGTTGTTATTTGACCCTTATCAACTCATGTGAACCAGGTCACACTGGAATAATGCGTAGCAGGATATTTACAGCTCGACTTGATTAACAGGGCCCCCCCGTCCACTTTATTTTTTTCTATCTCAGTTGCCCCTGAGAAGCCAGAACTCAAGAGGCCATCAAGTCAGGCCATTTCTGTGGGAGAGACTACAAGCTCTGAGGTGCGTGAGCCATTTCAATAATTGTTTGTGCGTCCTTGTGTGTCTCTGATTGCATATCAAACACTGAAAATACACATATGTGACCAGCCACGGCAAAACCAGGAACAAGTCGGCCTTGGGGCATTTTGAGTTATTCACGGATTCTGAAAGTGTAGTTTCTAAGCTTTCCAATGATGTCTAACACATGGAAATCCAAAGTTGTGGCCATTTGAATGTATGCTTCTCTGAAAACCGTTCACTGAGAAAACTGGCCTGAAAGAATTGCAAATCTCCCCTCACCTCACCTGGCCAGAAAGGAAACACAATGGTGCTCATTTGCATCTCATTCAGATAAGCCCTCCCCCCTACAGCTGTCACTCAGTGATATCTGCTATCTGTTAGCCTGCTAATGATTTAGCAACTAGCCTATTGTCCTCAGGTAGGCTAGTTGCTAAACTATTAGCATCACAGTCAATTCAAGCAATGCCAACAGGCCCGTTGGCACCTTACTGTTAAATCAGCTGCCCACATTACGAGCCAAAAACCTCCCATTACAGCTTAGTTTTGATGTGCATACCTTTAAAACGACAGTACTGAGCTAGCTTAGCTAGCCAAGCAAAGTAGATAACTTGGGTGTTAACGGAAACTCACCTCCTAAGAAACTGAAAAGTGTTCCTGCAGACTTCGTTGGCTCCGATGAAATAAGAGGTCCGGGCGGACATTCTTTTCGTCTGCGGCTTTTTGGTGGATGCAGTCATCTCTGATGTAACTACTGTACGTCCGTTTGCTCTCTTTCGGCAGCTAAATAATCCATCCGTATGCTGTACATAAGCTCTTGAGAAAGTTTGTCACAACATGAATGTCTTCCACGGAGAGAGTTCTCCTTTCTTCTTTCATAGCATTTGCAGTCAAAGTTACGGATTTCCTCCATTTCGCTGTCTTTATCCCGTTGAAATGTAACCGTAGATATAGTGTCTGATATCTTCCGCTCCAGCTGATCTGCTGGCTGAATAAGTAGCCATGTGTTTCTCAGCAGCGCGTGAATGGCCAACGGTGATCAGTATGGAAATGAACTGCATCGCCGTACACGCCCTGTAGGGACACAGACAAGGGACGATTTTTATCCAAAACTACAAATACAAAATGTATACTTTTATGGCAACCAAAACTGTTATCTGAAACATGGAGTGGCTTCTTCATGATCTCAACTTGCATATTCTGCAAAAAAAATGAAAATCACAAATTTTGAAAAAAAAAAAAAGCTTATTTCGTCTTTTGTGCAAAGTCCCACCGACTTGTTGCTGGTTTTGCCGTGGCGGGTCACAAATGTAGTCGACTTTTTGATGAGCCCCTCCTTTTATATGTCCACGTGCATCAGATCGGTACCTGCGTGACGATGAATGGACATCCCCAGCCAAGAATCATCTGGTTCAAAGATGACCAGCCACTGCCCGAGGTCAAGGACAGAAAAGAGAGTACGTGTCATCGTGGTTGTTAGAATAATTCAAATGTCACAGTGCTCGTGCAAAAACCCACCAGGGGATAACCGGTGTGCTTCCTCCCCTCGTCTGTCAGAGAACAGCATGAGTTCCTCAGTGGTGAAGGAGGCCTCCGGTCTCTTCACTCTCAGGAGCACCCTGTACATGCAGCCCACAAAGGCCGACAAGGACTCTCTGTTCCAGTGCACCGTGGAGTACAGCATGCCGGGGAACCAGATCAGCCAGAAGAAGTCCGACACCATCACCATCAACCTCAACTGTGAGTGCTTTTGATTCATGAGCTTTACAGCTGCTGTTGGTGCAGCCGGTCACCAGGCTACCTGTTTCCCCCCGTCTCCAGTCTGTATGCTAAGCTGTGTAGCTGCTGGCTGTACAGACTGGACGGACATGAGAGAGGTATCGATTTTCACGCTTTTTGCTAATTAGCAATAATAACAAAGTACAACGGAAACATTGGTTTTGCACGTATGTAGTCATAATCCAAAATATTTGAAGAATTGAAATTTGAGGATGGTGGTGATTTAAAAAGTCAGTGACTACAATTAATCCTGAGGGGAACATGAACATCGATTCAAAGTTCATGGAAATAGTTTAGTTTCACTAAAAGACAAAATGTCAACATGCTGATGGCGTTCAAGGAAAAGTCAGCAGGTTGTCAAGTTATTAGGATTTATCCTGTAAGGACCTTAAATGTTTGTGCAATCCATCCAATAGTTGTTGAGATATTTCCAATTCAAATGAATGAATCTTTTTGTTTATTCTCCCTGTCTTCCATCCACATGTTTCTTTTACTTTTTCAAAAACTAACATTTGCCCTTTGAAATAAGACATTGTCAACAAACAGCCATTAGCGTTATCTCCGTTGAATGCATTTCTTTTCCTCCCGCTAAAGACGGCGGTGGAATTTAATATTTGTCTGTGGAAGAATGATCGGGCGAGGAAAGAGGAAGCAGTGGGAAAGAAACATCCCCTCTGGAATGCATTTCACGTCTCTTGATTGATGGCATACTGTAGAATGGTGTAAATGTATCCAAAGGAGGAATTTTCACCTGTTGCATATCTGTCCATGTCCGTCTAGATCCCTCTGAGAAAGCAACCTTTTCCCTACTGAGCTCCGGTCCGGTCAAAGAGGGCGACGCGGTAACCATGAAGTGTGAGACCGACGGCAACCCTCAGCCCGAGTTCGACTTCAGTAAAGATGTGCGTGTGCATTCCAGAAAGAGCTTCTTGTGGTTGTTTTTCTGCCCCTGTGTGTTCCACCTTTTCATAAAAAAAGTGATAATCTGTGTTAATCCCCGTCCTTTCACCTTCAGGGAAAAGCCATCGCCGGGCAGGGTGGTCTCCTGATGCTCAAATCCGTCAAGCGCACGGACGGCGGCGTGTACATGTGCACCGCCATGGACTTCGACAACCTGGAAGCTGATCTGAGTGGAACCATCACCCTCACCGTCAACTGTGAGTCACACACACACACACACACACACTCACAACTGCATGAAGTAAACACACAACAACACAAGAACAATCCTCCTCCTGTTGGTGCAGCTTCGCCCCCCTGCAGTAAGCCCTTCCCTTCCTCAGTAAATCAAAGAATTAAAAAGGTTAAGAGTGGAAAGAGCTTTTAATGGGATCCTTTCAGGAGGGTGACATCCAATTCCAATTTTCACAGTTCATCTGTTACTTGTAATGTTATCCCAACTACGCTCCCTAATTTGATTTTATCGCACACATTAAGCAGATATAGCCCCGAAATAGCATGGAATAGGCTTAACTTTGGTTTGCAAATGGGCTTAACTTCAGAGTAGCTTTGTACTTCCAAAATAAAATAATAAAAGATATTCTGCGGTGGATTATATAAGAACACTCTTATTACATGGTTGTTTAAAGTAATGAGAAGCCCTTCGATTTCAAGTGGCACTTGGAAGGCCTCGGGTTTCACATGTCTTCCTCCCTCTCTCTCCGCTTTGCTCTCCGCCAGACATCGACCCGATGAGCGTGATCCCTGCACAACCTCAGGTCGTCATGCTTGGAGATAAGGTGGAGTGGCAGTGCAAGACCAAGGCCTCCGCCGCGCACACTGTTCAGTGGAAAAAGGTGCGTTCCTCCCCTTTCTCTACTCACTCTCACGCATGGTGTTACTTCTAGGAATACAGAGCTGTTGACAGAATGATATCAGAGCATTCCTACGTACGTCTGTAAAAACACGTCCTTGCTGGAGCTCCATATTTGGACAAATGTACGGATCCCGGTTCAGCTTCGATGCACAAAGCTACATTTTCTTTATTGGATAGGACAACATTTCATAATGTGGCGCATATGGCACACAGAACCGGGTGCACAGCTGGCGTACAGCACCACAGCCTGGATCAGACAGGTGTGGCCTCGCCACACAAGCTGCATTGTGTTGTGTCCAATAGCAGCAACTGTTGCACTCGGTGTGAACACAACTATGTATTGTTCGTTATTCAATAAAGTATCATACACTAAGAACATTCATCATCATAAACCCTGGATTTGAAAAGGCAAGTTCAGTACATGTTATGTATAATTTATGCCAGATAACTTAAAGTTAAGATGTCAACATGCTTGAAAGGCCATGAGTTTGACACGTTCATAGTAGTAACAGGTTAATACATAATTAAAACAAATTGGAGTTTGTGTGCTCTGTGTGTAGCAGGCTAAATGTGGTAGTCAATAGCAACGAAACAGAATATATGCTCGAAATATGTTTTCTACAGTAAACATAGCAATGAAATACAGTTTCAAACCACTAATCAGCATTGCAGCACCGTTGTGTTTTTGGTATGTTGGTATGCATCTGCTCTCCTCCACTTGTTATGTGCACAATGTTCCTCCTGCCTTGAGCCCTGTTGTTGTAGCCTGCGTATCCATTCTTGTGTCTCCCGTGTTGGAAAAAAGAAGAAATGTCCCGGACTGCCGGTTTTCTTGGTAGAGGACGTGTTTGTTCTGCGTAAGAAGGTTTTTCTGCGACGAGAAGTTGAGAGATATTGCAAGAGGCGGGCTCATCACGCAGGACAAGACTGTTATCTCAGTGTGGAACAGAGTGTGTGTGTGTGTGTGTGTGTGTGTGTGAGAGAGAGAGAGAGAGAGAGAGAGAGAGAGAGCTTTCTACTGCTGCTTTCCTAGCACAGCAGCACACCTGCAAACTAGATATTCACAACGGTGTTCTCCTCTCACATCCACACGGAGAATGAAAGGAAGAATTTGAGGGCTGGTGATGTGTCTGCAGTTGGTTTTATTTCTGTGTGTGTGTGTGTGTGTGTGTGTGTTTTCCCTCCAGGGCACTGAGGTGCTCTCACAGGACGGCACGCTGTCAATACAAGATGTTTCCTACGATAAAGCTGGAGAGTACATGTGTGTTGGAGCTATGCCATCTGTGCCAGGACTGACAGCCCAGACTAGTGTCAACCTCAGTGTCAAAGGTAACACAAACACACACACACACACACACACACACACACACACACACAATCTGCCTACGAAAGGAAAACCAACAAAACTGTGTTTGGACAGGACGATTTCAATCACATCTTTTAGATATATGAGGTCTATGAAATAAATAGCACCTTAATAATCTATTGTTATTTTCTAAATTGGCCACCCTAAGCCACACACACACACACACACACAATAATACCAAGGGTATGTGTGTTAGGGTGTGCTGGCTATTGTTTCAGTCAGAGGAAGGAAGCCGTATGCTTCATGGATGCGAGTGTGATGAGGTGTGGCTTCCTACTCTATTGATGATTTCGTTTCAGTATGGGATGGACCCGTTAGTGCACTTTAAAAATATCATACAATGATCATCTTTTTGTTCTTAACGCAACATAAACATTATGCCGTTTGCTCAGTTCCAATTAATTTAACGTAAGAAGTTCTCATTTTCAGCTTCAGAATGTATAATCAGGATTAATTGGATGAATACGCTGCTGAAAGTTAGCTCCACTCATTGATTTATGGAGAAACATTATCAGCACATTAGCAGGCTTTCCCAGCATGCATTGTTTCGAGTCTTAACTCCTCCAGACGCCTTTTTATGTTGTTTGTTGTCTAAATTGTTTCTTTTCATAATAATGAAAACATTATAAACCACAATAAGTTTTATATATATAAGGCGACCTTGATGACTAGTTGTTCAACTTAAGGTCAGTTACCTAATTCTGCTATTATTTTAACTAGCGTGTGTACGTGTGTTTGTTGCCTGGAGCCAAAGTTCCCCCGGTTCACCGTCTCCCCCCTTTCCAGGAAAGCCCATGATCGAGACTCCCGCCGCTGCAGAGGTGGGGAAGGAAGGAGACATGGTGACTCTGAAGTGTTCGGCCTACGGCTCTCCTGCCCCTCAGTTCACCTGGAAGCCCTCAGGAAAAGAGGTACGAAAGTAGAAATGACGGCGTGAGATAAAAATACAGTCACCTGCTGTAGTGTGCGATTTACAGGAAACACTTAGTAAGGAGATGTTATCGCTGCCTTCCTGGAAGTCAAATTATAAATGCAGAAGTTAAGATGCATTTCAAACAAACTATAGCACTATCAGCGGTTTTTATTTGGGGTGTTTTAATATGTGTTTTCCATAACATCTGAAGAACTTCGTGGGCTGGTTTTTAAGTTTTCAAAAGCAAAAAGAAGGAAAAGAAACGGCTCGCGGGACTATGGAAAGTAATATTTCATATTGATGTGACAGTTGAAAAGAAAATCCCACACTGAGAAACTAACAGGGGAATACGGCTTCATGACTGAAATATTACATCAAACAAAGTAACAAAATGAGATCAAACTTTCATAATCCTTCTGAAAAATGTGATCATTATGGAAGCAGATAATGATTAATGTGCGATCAAAGAGGAGATATATTTGAACTTGCACCGCTGACCATTTTTTGAGACCAGATATGGATATGTAAATGAGAATTATGAGAGGAAATATGGATATAAATCATTGCTAGTGTGCAAAATCATATGAAGTGTGATTATTAACGGCGGGGGATAAATGACACACATGTCATCATGTAATGCATCATGTCTTCTCTCTCCTGCCAGTCGGTATCAGTGGAAGGTAACAGAGTGGTGAGCGCCGTGACCCTGCAAGCCACGGCCGAGGTCATGAAGGACGGCGTGACCTGCGAGGTCTCCAACGAGCACGGAACAGATAGCAAGACCTTCGTGGTATCTCTCCCAAGAGGTCAGTTGGAGACGCGTTATCTCCCTCCCTCCTTCCTCACCCTTCGTTTCGTCCTCGTCGCCATGTTTTGATATTCAGCTGTGATACACAGATTTGTTTTTCTTCAAGCAATTATTTTGACATTTATTCCTTCAAACATTTATTGTACATTATGTATTATAATACATGCAATATTGATGTATATTTAATATGAATAAACAAATTTAAATTATATAGATTTTAAATTAATATTTAAACTAGGGCTGGGACTCGAATAAAAAAAAATCTAATTAATTAGAGGCTTTGTAATTAATTAATCAAAATGAATCGCATTTTAATCGCATATAAATATTTGACCTGAGAACAGTGAGAAATAATTTTTTTCCCATGGATTTTTAGTATACCATTGAATAATGACTGAATACATAAGCTTAAGCAACAAAATATTGTTTATTTTTGTTCAACCAAGTCCAACAGACCAGTGCATTTTTTGCCATTAAGTGTAGCAATAGCATATTTAGAAATGTAGTACATTTCAGAAATTCAGGTAGCCTATAGGTAGGTAGACCTTCTGTAAACTATAACACTTTGTTTTTTTAAGTAAAACACAATACTTTCAAGTACATTCAGAACATTGGAAACCCTGACTTTTAGAAAACATCTCTCTGTTGGCGAGGGTTAACCCTCTGACACTAGCTAGCACGCTAGCGTCCATCATCCAGTGAGAACAATGCAAAAATAAGTATGATTAAAATGCGTCAATTTTTTTAACCGTTAATGTTTGTGTAATTAATTAATCTTAATTAACGCGTTAGTCCCGGCCCTAATTTAAACATATTTGTTGAGGTGATTTGACAGCTTTTTGCTTCACCTTTGGAGTAAATTTAGATTTTGCTACACCACCTTACCCTTTTTTTTAAAGTGTTATTATATCAGAGATGGGTGCTAACGAGTTTTATTGGCTCTAACAGTACTTTTACACGAGTACAGTGTTTGTCTGCTCTCTTAATTACATTTACATTTACATTTAGGTCATTTAGCAGACGCTTTTGTCCAAAGCGACTTACAATAAGTACATTTGTCAAAAGAAGGAAACAAAGAAACCACGATGTATCATTGCCGATAAAGTAAGAGCTAAGTGTTAGTGTTAGGTAAAGTAGTACTTCAAGAGCAACAGTGCTATGATCAGAGTGCTATAGGTAAGGTTTTTTTTTTTAATTAAATGGACATTCACTGCATTAAAACAAGCGGCACCACACAAACCAGTTTTTACGTAGCGATTAGTTGCCACTAAACAAGCGTTAGCTGGCTAACAAATGAGTGATGGGAAAAGAAATGTGAAATATGGTCCCTAAAACCGAACCTGACACTATCATAATGAAGTTCAATTAGTTGCCCCCTTAAAACTGTCATTCAGTCAGGCTACGGCTTGTGCTATGCTAATGGACTTCCTGTTTGGCCGATTCTGTAGTCCATCGCTTTTGACTGGATGGTGCGACGGGTGTTTCCCAGCAACCGATGACTTGTTCTTACTTCCTCAGAACTTCAGACACAATGTTATCACGGGATTCACGATCTTATCGCTGGATTTTCTGCTCCTTTGCCGTAAGCTGCAGACTAAACCTCCTTTCTTCTTCTTCTCCTCTTTTCTTGCAGCAATTGACAACTCAGCCGACAGAGGTAGAGCTTTCTCCCTTCTCCTCTTCCTCTCCTCCCTTCTTCTCTCAGGACTCTTTATTGTACAGACCCTGTAATTTAGATCCCCCCCACCACCCTCCCTGCCCAACCACCCACCTTCTCTTGCCCCAGCCCCTTCATCACACACACACACACACACACACACACACACACACACACACACACACACACACACACTTATACACCTCCCTCTGCTGTACTGTAATCTTGTATATTAGCCCTCTTGCTACTGAACTCTGTGGATATTGTATATTGTTCTTCTTCTTCTCTTGTCACCTTTGTATGATGTCTGTCCTATATTTTGTGGATGCTACTACAACTTTTTTGTGGCCCCTTGGGGACAATAAAGGAATCTATTCTATTCTATTCCTTCCTTTCCTCTCTTTGTCTCTTCACTGCGTCTCCTTTTCTTGTTTCCTTCTTGCCCTTCTAGTTTCGTTTTTTCCTTTATCGCCGCTTTTCTTCCACCCACCGGGGTGCTGTGTGTGTGTTTGTGTGTGTGTGTAGGATTGTAACCTTAGTTCTGTGTGTGTGTGTGTGTGTGTGTGTGTTTGTTGCTTTGCTTTGCTATTTGGGACTGAGAAACTCTCTTTCTCTCAAAGTGCTGCTCTCTGGAAACCCTGTGCTTAAGTCAGGTCTGTATTGCTAACCCTATTGACAATGTGTATGGCGTTTGTCTCGAACTGTAAGTCACTGTGTGTATTTATGTGCGTGTGCACACACAGTATTCATGCGTTTGTGTTTACAAAGACCTATTGTGTTGTGTATCCGTACTTGTATTACTGTAGCTGAGAGGACAAACCTTAAATTAGGGAGGTACACGGCCTAGTTGTCCAGAAGTTAAACAATCATTTTTCCATTAATCGGCTGATTATTTTCTCAATAATGTGGGAATTCAGAAAATGTCAGAAAAATGCCTGATATTGTTAATGTCGTCAGACCCTACTGTTACATTACGTTTATTGGAAATGTTCCCGATGTCCTGATATAAGAAAATAATCTACCGTTGCTCCGCTTTGCCCTTCATTTTCTAGATCAGGACATCATGCATGCTTGTTTATAACACGGCAACTTATCATAGTTTAAAAAAACAGATGCTCACAAGTTTTATTTTGCCGTTAATTTAATTGAACTCAGTGTTGAAGTGGCTTTAGCCACAGAGAAGAGCCGCAGTACTGTCACCATCACTTAAGTACACCTTGTGCATTGATTTTGACTGTTTGACTGTTTAACCTAAGGTAAGATTTTAAAGGGATAGTTCCTGGAAGTCTTGTCGGCACTGTGAAGTTGCCAGGCAACCAGCGGAGATTCCAGGAAGTCACTGCACAACATCAATACACGATCCAATCCATAACCCCACTGTCAAACCATTAAACAAATAAGATATGACGTGTTCATTCATGAGCTTTTGAGGGTGCTGGTAGGCAGAATCTTTTAACCCTGTGACAGAGCCAGGCTAGCTGTTCCCTCTGTTTCCATGATAAGCTAAGCTAAACATCACCTGGCTGCAGCTTATTATTTAACAGATGAAATAAATTGAATTCTTGGCAAGGAAGCAACTTGTTGAGAGTCTCCTTTAAGCCAGCCAGCCAGCCAAAAAAAAAAAACCATTCAACGTCAAATCTGATAAAGTAGTTGTAGCATTGTGTCCTCGCAAGTATAGTAATACAAGTGTAGGTGGATGGGTGAGTATGTTCAGTGTTGTGTTCTGTGAGTAAACAGGTCCCGTTTTTGGGTCCCATCCCTTTTCAGTCATTGCATTCAAAAGGTAGGCTAACCCCACATCCCACTCCTCCTCTCTACCCACCCACCCATCCGTTGTCTTCATCTGGACACCCATCCTCTCTCTCTCTCTCTCCACCCTCCCCTCCACCTCTCCTCCCCCTCCCGTGGTACCCATAAATTAAATTACTTTCCTCCCCTCGCCCCCCTCTCTTCTACCCAACGAATTTCACCCCCCCCCCACGCTCCTCGTGGTTCCCCCCCTCTCTCTACCGCTGCCCCAAAATCAAAACACCTTCGTCTTCATCCCACCTCCTCCACTGTGATCAATCCCCACCCCCCTCCACCACCCCACCATCCCTCCCTCCATGTGTCCCTCCATTGCGGCGCTGTAGCTGACAAGCAGCAGGGAGGCTCCAGCGGCGTGGTGATAGCCGTGGTGGTGTGTGTTCTGCTGCTGCTGCTGATGGTGGCTCTCATCTACTTCCTGAACAAGAAGAGCAAGCTGCCCTGCAGCAAGAAGGACAAGAAGGAAGTGTGAGTAGACGAGAGGGGGGGATAAGGGGGTGTGATTGTGACTTGGTAATCACTTAACTGTTGGATGCTCTCTGTGAAAACACTGTGATGATAAAAGAAGTAAAGCACGTTCCAGTTCGTATGCCAACAATATTTTTATAAATTAAGTTAATAAAAAGAGAAAAAATGTTCTATCAATAAATGGATGAATAATTCCAATAGAAATAAAAATCAGAGGTCTGCACTTTCTGAGAAATTAGGAGCCACTTAGGGGGAAAAACAACCCATTTCTCTCCCCGTCGGAGTTAGTTGATGTATAACAGAGCTGCTAATAGTCCTGATTGCACCGCTGCTTTTCATTATGCTCAGCAACATGCTGCCTTTCTCCCATCTCACAAAGAAGCCATCATTTAATACAAGAAACTTCCTCAGACAAAAACTAAACGAGAAAAAAATTTGTTGCAATTATATGATAATCAACCTCAAAAATCTGATTTCTCAATTGTATATTTTTTGTGTCTGATTTAAGTGTTTTTATAACAATATGCAGATTAAAGTGACAATTTGGAAGTCTCTACTGGTAAATAATCCTCTTTGTTATCTTTTACTCTGATTTGGTTGGAAGAGCAGTTTTATCGTATCATAAAATATAGCACTCTCTGAAGCGGCGTTTGGTGCTTCGGTCATGTCTGCATCCTTCAGTTGCACAAAGCTAGTACTCAAGGTAAATAATCCGTCCTTTCATTGCATTTATCTACGCCGCTCTCTCTCTCTCTCTCTCTGCAGGGCCAGCGGAGAGGTGAACAATGACATCGTGGTGGAGATGAAGACCGACAAGGCCAACGAAGAGGCTGGTCTCCTCAACAAGAAGCCGTCCACAGAACAGGTGAGGCCAAACGGACGCGTATCGGGGATTCGTCATGCTGCAGACTGTGTGTAAGAACAAGTCAAGGACTCTTCAGCTAGTAAGGACAGTACAGTGGATCATAACAAAGCCATTCGTGATCTGAATGAGGCTTCTCGTATAAAAGGAGTTTATGTGAGTCACTGGTCAGATCTGTGAGATGACAAAAAAACCTGTCGTCATGTTTCTGGGGGGAGATGTGGTTCAACTTGGTGGGTGATATGTAGTTAACCCTCATGATGTCCTCATATTCTGTATCCCTCCGCCGTCACTAAACCCCCCAAAATAAAGCAGCTTATTTCAATGAAGAAGCAACTTCATTCACAACAAATTGTGTGATACCTGAGTTTTGCCTCTTCACATGGCACAAAGACTGCATTTATTCAGGAGACACTCATTTCTATGACCCTGTCAATTGTATTATTTTTACTGTATAGGTTGTGAGCAATATTTGTATAGTATTTCTATAGCCTGTAGTAGCAGAAAAGTGCAAAAAGGCATGATGACTGCATTTTTATTTATCCCAATAAGTCAGATTTTTATTTTTTTTTAAATAAAGGCCAAATTTCATGTTTTCTAAATGAAACATCATCAAATTCCAAGTTGAAAACACAGTGGCGGGTCATTTTGACCCGAGGACAACAGGAGGCTTAAACAAAGCACATTCCAATTATTTGGGGTGTAGATGTGATCAATTGCAACTCAAAGGCAGCATAAATATTCCTCTGATTCATTTTGACAGTTATGTGGACGTAAACGTGTCGACGCAGATCCTTCATAGCGATCCATTCGACTTGAACACGAGCTTCTCCAGGCAGCTGAAATACCTCCAGACGCATCAGTCACGCTGACTGAGAGTCAGTTTGAAGTTCAGAGAGAAGAGGTCTGAGAACGCTGCAGCTCCGATGATGGAGTGCGACAGCTGTACAGACTCATCCACCTTAAAATGCCACCTTAAATGTAGCACATTTCATCACCAAATGTATGGCGGCGGCATATTTGACGGTGATGTAAAAGCCGGTTTAAGTGAGCCTGGTTTTCCTTTTCTCGCAGTAGAACTGTGTGACATGTGAGAACCGCGGGGGGAGACCGCAGACACGTCCGCTGCTTGCTTTCAAAGCGGATGTAACCAGGAGATGAAAAAGTTGTAAAATAATTATCACCCCGTGAGCTGCAGCCACACAGATTTATTTAGGAGAATGTATCAAGTACGCCAAGAGCTTGCAATTCCAGCGTTTGGAGAAAGAAATATTCTGTAACGTCTACATCTCCCCTAGTTCCATGTCAGCGCTCTGATAAAGGTGTGAAATCCCCCCGAGTACGTTTAGAAGTGGTACATTCTTGATTTGAAACACAATTTATACTTTACAATGAATATGTCCTGCAGCTGTTAGAGGAAAACACATTGTAGGATACAGTTTTATATGGCATGTGAATATAAAATATGTTTTATGTAATTATTACAATGCTACTGAACTCTAAAAGACCGTCAGTTAGGAAGCACTTGATAAATCATGGAAATGAAATTGTAGAAGGATTACTCTTCATTCAGTTTGCTTTGGGGCACGTTTGAAGTATGAATGTATTTATTTTCAATTTGTTTTTAAAGAATTACTCACGATTACAGTATTTTTTTTTCATTATTAAGCACATATCCATCTGTAACGATGGCACATTGGTCAAATTGATATGGTTTTTGTGTGTTTTCCTCTCTGACAGTGATGAAAGAAGACAACGGAAGCGATCGATGGAGAGATGAAGGGAAGGAGGGGAACCATTATGAAGACAACAGGGCTGATTTTTATTCACTACACAAGACTGTGGGGGGCAACAACGTGGACTCGGGTTTATGTTTGGGGATCTCGGGTTTGGCATTGATCGGTTATGCTTGTTTTATAACCTGGAGTAGCCCTTTTTTTTTTTTTGACACTCCATCCATAGATGCTGTCGCCAGTTTAAACCCCACTTAAGCCCAAAATCACTGGATGACATTATTCTTATCACAGCTTCTTCTTGATTCTTCCTCACCAATCACATCTTCGGTCGACTCTGCTGCAGAATAGAGACAAGACCCGAAAACACAGTGGCACAATCTTTCTCATCTGCCCCAAATGAAACCACAAAAATGCCATTAAGCCACCGTGTGTGTGAGTGTGTGTGTGTGTGTGTGTGTCTGCATGCAGGTGTAACACTGAACGTTTATTCTGCCTTGGAGTCTGCACTTAAATCCTCTGCTCTCTGCTGGGTGTACTGGGAAACATTATCACACTGGGCCATTGTGCTTTCATTCACTTCAATAACAAGCGCTGATTTACGCTCCCAACATCAAATCCCTCGGGCCGAGCGTTTGGCACGCCGGCTGCAACATTTCCTCTCAAAGAAGCTCCGTGTTTGCTTTAGTGTTTGTTTTAATTGCATTGTTTTGCCACCTTTGAATGTTTTTTTGTTTTCTCTCTCTCTCCGCCAATATCCCTAATTAGCTTTCCGTAGAAGCGGCCCGGGAATTTAATAACGCCGGTCCCTTTCTCGCAAATGGTTTGCCTTTTAAAAAAATCAGCTACAAACGCCGCCAAAACAAGCAAGCTATTAAAGTTGTACAAATTTGTTTTTTTTTTGCCATTTCCAGCATACTTGTATATTGTGTTTGTTTCGTCAATTTTTCATGTTGCTCTCCTGTTTTTGGAATTCAAATACTACTTTTAACCTGTCTATTAAGCAGGCTGTGTACTGTGCTTGATGTGGAGTTCAAAGTGTCCGTGGTTACTTTAAGCCGCCGGCCCCCGGGGAACGTAATTACTAGCATTTCCTGCTCAGAAGAGCCCAATTATCACCAGCTTTCTCTGTAAAATTGGTGTGAATTTGACGCAAATGGTTGACAATCTCTGAATGTGGATTGCTGTGTTGTTGTTGATGGCAAAATTGGGGTACTAGTCACAGATTCACCTGTTAGGTTAAATCACTGGCGCAGGTTCACTCTGGAAGGTGTGGGGGGGGGGGGGGGGGGTTCGGGGGTCCGGGGGTCATTGCTAAGAGTATGTGATGTTTTATGTTTTACCAAATGGAAGAGTTCTTGAGTGTCACGGCGGGAGTGTTTCTATGTTTAGGTACGCGGCGTTTCTGTTCCTCAGGCTGGAGAGGTTCGGCAGCAGGTCGACACGCCCTTTTACTCTGTTGTACACTGGAACCCATGGCCTTGACTTTTAAAAGAATGTCACCTCAAACCACTATCTATGTCTGTCTACTGATCTCGCCATATTGACTGTTAGAAAGTCAATATGGCAGGCGAAGATAAAGTGAACTTGGAGCGTCTTTTTCTTTTTGTTTATTGTTTTATATAAAAATATTGTGGTGTAAAAGTTTTTTTTAGAAAGGGGGATTCTTAACTTTGGAACTACTGAGTTTTCTTTTTTTCCCATGCTTTTTCACTCGCTCTGAGAGAAGAGAGAAATGTTGTTGTTTTTTTATTTAGGAGGGTTCTTTTTTAGGAGATATTCTCAGTGCTTTACTTCTCTCTCTCTCTACTGTATACTGTATATTTTGTGGTACGCTGTTGTGACCCCTGTGTTGATGTACCTTTTTCATTTTTGTTCCAGCTGTGTAGAATTTATAATGAAAGAAAACTCAAGAAAACCAACCACAACACTACATTCTCTGTGTTTTTATTCCCATCTTTGCAACCGGCAGTTTGTGAAAACACTTTTGTGATCTATATTTTTTTAGCGTTATCACAAATGGGAACTAAATTGTTTTGAAATTCACTGTGTTTGCTTTTTTTTTTTTAGATAAACAACATATGAGAACAAGAAAAAGTGTGCCTGGCCTTATAATAACTCTTTTAAACCGTGTAACATCTTCTCTAAATTCTTGACACACCAGACTCGAAAGCAGATCAGAAATCGAATAGCTTTTGATGTAATTTATCTATGTTTTTTTCTTACACTTCCCACTAAATGACATCTAAATTGATTCCTAGCTAGCACCAAAGTTTAATCTCTTTGATATAACTGGCAATATGTAAATTCTCTCCCCTCCCCCTCATTGATTGATGCCATGATTTGTTGTGACAGAAAAAACAAATTCAGGAAGCTCATGTTTCTGCATCGACTCCATGATGCATCGTCCTTGCTTTCAAGTCCAGAAATGCCTCGAAAGGAAACCATCCATCATCAGCAAAAATTGGCGTGCGGCTTTATACATTGATCAGTACGAGTTATTAGGATGACTCATATCAATAGCAGCTATGATCGTAATGGACTGTTTTGGAAAATTCATGTTTATAAAAACCAAACGTTAATCAAGAGGCTGGGTGAAGAGATTCCTAATATGAGACATGAGAATCTCCCCTCCCTCTTACATAATAGTGCTCTAACCTTGCACCACCACCATGCATATACACAGGATGCTCTCGGCCTATCAGCGCTGCCCCCCCCCCCCCCCCTTCCGCCTTCCATTAGGAAATTAAAAGTCTCCCATCAATGTGACCCCGAGAAATTGATCTGAACTCTGAATACAAAGCAGCAAGGACTTTAGCGAGCTGTAAGAGCGAACCAGCAATAAAGGGGATTTATGGAAATTGTAAATAACAATGTGTCAAAGCCCCCCCCCCCCAGCTGAAGTGATTGACGTGAGGATGCATGTCAGCATCTAGGGAATCCGTTTCTTCCTAGATTCTTACATAAAGGCATGTAGAATGCATTAATATAATTCATTAAAAAAATATGTACATTTAATTAATTAATTAATTAATTAAACATATATATGCCAGTCAATCCATATTTGTGCCAACTTTGAAAGTCATATAATCCATGTATGAAAAGCAGCATTGGTAATTATAAAAATATTTATAACAACCTTACTTAGAGAGAGCCAGTGTGGCCACGAGGAACAGGAAAGTGCTAATTAAATTTGCCTTAATTTCCCAAGATTTTCTGTGAACAGTTGCCATAAAGACCCCCGACGACCTGATGACCTGCCTCAAACTACAACACCACAAACAACAAGGTAAGAGGTGTTTCCTTTCTGATAAGACATTAAAATGTTATTAAAAAGTTACCTGGAAAATGTGATGAAATGAAATCATTTGAAAAAGCAAATGCATTACTTTACCAATCAACAACAAAAAGAATTAATCATTGCTCATTATTTTCATTTGGTTTCACATTTTAAGAAATAAAAAAAATGAGACATTGTAGTTTTACAGGCAGCCATTTTGGAGGTATTACCTGACCATCACCTGCTAGCTTAGCACCTAGCGCTGCACACTACAGAGGTTTGCTAACATTAGCCACCATATCATACCGTTCTTCAAGGCCAAGTAAAGCTGTAACAGAGTGAATTTCTTTTATTGCTCAATCTTTCACTTTTTAAAGTGCAATATTGTCTTAAGACATTTAAAATAATAATAATAACTAGACTTAAAGTGTACGATGTGGATGAAGAGCATGTCGAGTAAGCGTTCGTGTATCTCGCTGTATCGGTGTGATTTGTGAGAGGATCAGTGCTTTTCAGTCGTGCTAACAATGAGGCGGATTACTGTCATCCCTCCCAGTGTCCTTCCTTTCCTCCTCCTCCTCCTCCTCCTCCTCCTCCCGCTGTGAGTTTTCCTGCTGGGTTTAGTTACAGTAGCTCTAAACTGATTTAGCCATTTTGTGTAGGCCTATTGAGGGATGACCGCTGCTGTCTGTCCCCTCGGCCTGCTCGACCCGGATCTGATGGCTACTCAGTAGGGCTTGGCTCGGATTCAGCCCAGTATCACACACACACACACACGGTAATAGACACACTACTCTTCATGCAGCGCTGTAGGAACCGGGTTGAACAAGGCTCCGGTGGCAGCCTCGCTGACAATATATGCTCCATCATTCTACATAATTAGCACACACACCCACCAAGAGCAATGAGGCAAGAAGAAGTTGGAGTGTAGATATTAATAGAGGGCCACTTGTATAAAGGGAGGAAGGTAAGGAAGACGATAATTGATGGAGAGAATTCAAAGGCTGGAGAAGAAAAAAGGGGGTGAAGTGTAGATATGGATTTAAAGGCAGGATGGGGAGGGAGGCAGTGCAAGAGGAGTTACTGTCAGGATGACAGGAAGTAGTGATGGGTGTCGTAAATCTGCATTTAAACAAATATGGAGGATTAAAAATGGAGAGGGAGGAAGAGGAAGGAGGGAGGGAGGTAAAGAGTGAAGGTGTACAGCAGAGACAGAGAGGTGGACGGAGATAAGAATGAAAGAGCGCTTGTGTGATAAATGTGTTTATCTCCCTCAGTCCTGTGGTTTAATATCCTGTGTGGCTCCAATGCATCGACTGTTTGGGTGTGATTATGAGAGACAGAAGGGAGAGACTGTGTGTGTGTGTGTGTGTGTGTGTGTGTTACACCCGCCTGAGTGACACTGCATTTATTTGCTGAATCTCTGATTTGTGTCTCGCAGCGAGGAAGATTTGTTTCATTGATTGTATCTGTGAGTGTGCTATTAAACTGACTGGCGGTCGATTCCCGCCAGCCGCCACCCGAAGCTTTCGGTGAGCGCGAGGCCCCCGTGACCTTTAAGTCACAGCTGCGTGAGCTTTAACTTGAACTGGTTAGGCTTACTTTTTGTGGCATCTGAAGGAATGAGAGGGGAATACAACGGAGGCAGATAAGAGTGTGCAGTCACTAGAAATATGTTACGTTGGTGTTGTGGGAGAATGTGATGGGAGTTAATGGTGTCATGTGGTGTGTGTGAGTTATTCAAGGGGGTCAAAGGTCACTTAAATTGTCCCAGACAGGCTGAGGTCACGTCGAAGATTCGGTTAAACCATTAAAAACACAACATCGGTACTATTTTTAAGCAGAACCGGGCACCAAAATGGCTAGCAGCGGTACTGGTTACAGTGGAATAAATACTGAAGAATTTTTGTTTTTGATTTAGAATTAAGTATAACACAAAAAAACTCTTGTTTTTCTGGATGTAGCACTTTAACTGATATTGTTGGTTGTATAAGTTGACTATGGATAAGCAGCTCATGCACCCAGCCTCTCAGAGAACAAACCAGCCTGTAAAGTAGACCGTCAATCACATGAACTTGACTGCAACAGGACTGGATCATGATGGAATACTGTATGCTGTAGATGCATTTGTGTTTGCACATAGTCACACACCATGAAGAGCTGGATTTACTGCCATAAGCAAGAAATCCCCAGAGGCCCGAGAGAGAGAGGGAGGGAGGGAGGGATAGAGAGAATGAGGGAGGATCAGAGAAGAAAGTGTGTTAAAAGAAGAGGAAAGAGGGAGGAGAAGAAGAAGAAGAAGAAGAGGAAGAAGGGCCCGGAGGAGCTGAGGAGCAGCTGTTGAGAGCTGCTCCTTGGAGACCTTCTGTACATGCTACAGACTCCTCCCATTGGCTAACGTTACAGCACAGCAGCTGTCTGGAGAATAAAAACACACACACACACACACATATGCGTTTGGTGATGATGTACGGCATCCTCACACATCGACACACAGGAACTAACGCACACGCATAACTCCCGTCTTAAACCAAGGACTCCTGAAATACCTCGCAGCGTGATGCGTAGCGGAATGAAAGAGTAGCGCATTGTTTGCACTTGACCTTGTGGCCCAACTCTCAATACACCTTTAAAACACACACACACACCTGCCTGAGGGCAAACAAACACATGCACATGCAGAGGTAAGAAAAAAAAAACAGTGGCTGCATTCACTTCATCATCCTGCCACACATCCCTCCTCCCCTCTCCTCCATCTCCATGTCTTTTGATTTCCATCATGCAGATTAACACATAACAGTAGCAGTGACACTGCAGGAGTACACCTGATAATTACCATCATATGCTACTTACTAATGGAGCTTTGCTGTTGTATCCCACCTTGTCCTCTTTTTTTCTTTTTTTCCCTTCTTCTTCTTTCGCTCTCGAGAGGGTTTTACGACGGCGTATTAGGGCCACTGTAGGAAAAGAATATACAGAGCTGAGAAAAAAAGTTGCAAGTGTATGCAATGAGACCCTCATTTGTGAACTTCCCCCACTTCCTTTACCTTAATGGAAACCTACCAGCTATCTGGCGATGAGAGAGCCCCCCACTTATTACAGAGCCTGAGGGGTCTTATCAAGCTGCTCTGTGCAGCAATAGAAAACACTGCCCAGCATGTAGTCGCTGACAGCTGCTGTGCTAGTGTGTCTACCTGTTTCAAGGGTGTGTGTGTGCGTGTATGTGTGTGTGTGTGTGTGTGTGTGGAGCCCTGGCATTTCTCTCAGGTTATCAGTGCTGTCCACTTTATTTGATGCTGGATCAGAGCACATAGCTCTGTATAACCTCACACACACATGGAAAACAGGTATGCATGTGTGTGAGAGAGAGAGAGCGAGAGAGTGTGTGTGTGTGTGTGAGGGTTTTTCTCTGTGAGATGTTTAGCAGATGCTATTGTAAGTGTGTGTTGGTGTATGTTATTTACCTCCAAGATGGCCAGACCCTCCTCCTCCACTTCTTCCTCCACCACCGGCCGTGTCTGTCTCTGCAGTATATATCAACCCTGACCTCTGTGTAACTGTGCAAAAGCCTTCAGTTAAATTATATTTTGTAAGAAAAACTTCTGGTCCTCTGGTGGCGACCTGTACTCCTTTTTCTGAGCTGCATGCTGGAGGGGAAGGAGGGCAGCACAGGTGGGGCAAGAGGGGCTTACATTCCTCACTAATTGTGCATTTCATCCACCCCCCCTTTACCTCGGTGTGTTACATGTAGGTGTTGTGTCTGTGGTCGTGCTTTGTGGTGCAGGATAGTTTGGAAAAAAAGTCGACCTTTGCCACATGGGGTCAAGACCCGGTTTTATGTTTCAAAGGTTAGCTGTCACGCTACAGTAAGGAACGAGGTCAGGGGTCATATCAGGGGACGTTTGTCCACTTGTTGATTCAGCTCGGAAGGTGCTTTTCTGCGTTGTGTGAGAATATATATATATATATATATAAACTACCTGTCCTCATGAATCAGTGTTAGTTTTGCTACATTTGCCCTATTGCAAAAAGATGTAGCGCAACATCGATTCAATCCGTGCCCAGCTCGTAAAAAGATTTTACATTTTGCCCGTTTTAGCCCTCCGGGGGGAAACAGGTCTCTTTTCAAGCACAAATCCTTTGCTGCACAGGAAATGATGCATTCATCCGTGTGGCAGCAGCATTTTGTTTCAAATATATAGAAGATAAAGACGTTGGCTGTGCAGATAAAGTTGTTACTACAGAAAAAAGCCATCTTCCCCACTCTAACTGTGTTTCTGATTATGTTTAAGACACAAATAATCATGCATCATGACATGATTCTCCCTGAAGACTCCCATTGATTCATTAGAATACAGGTTTTAGTTTGTTTAAAAAAGTAGAAGCAACTATACATCATGTTAATGATACACCTTCTGAGTTTGCCTTCCCTACATTCCTACAGTAAGTAAAGGGTCACTCCTTTAGTACTCCTACAATATATGTTGTAAATCATTTATTCCCCCAGACAAATGTAGTCACTATTATAAGGAGTAAAAGAAAATGCTGACATTAAAACCCAAACAGTCTCTTTTAAAAGTGAATGTGTGTCCCTGGGAGTTTTTTGTGTAGCGTGTCTTTGCTACGACGGGACCACGTAGGAATAAAACGCTAGAATCAACCAGCCATTCATCCGAAACTCTGAGAAAAGTTACACCTTCTGTGGCATTTTCAGTGTTTTTTTGTGGGTGACATTTTCTGCAGGCGGGGAGTTTCCAGGTCTGTGGTGATATATGAGTTGACACCCCCCCCCCCCCCCCCATTGTGACAGACCTATCAATGAGTCCTGGCTTAGCTCAGGGGAGTTTGTCAGGCTTACCTGGTGTTAGTGATGGGACATCTCTCTCTCTTAGCTTGGGGTTGTGTGTGTGTGTGTGTGTGTTTGTGCTGAGAAAACGTATAGCATTACATTCGATATCAGCTGTTGACGCCATTACACACTGTGTACCCACCTGTGTAGGATCATTAGGTGTTGTTTTTCTGTCTCCCTGAACTAAAGTGTGCCCTCAGGGTGATGCTTTCTTACTGCATTCCTCACATTCAAAGACCAGCTTACACGCAGGAAACAACAAGTTCTGGTATGTATCCGGAGCGGTAAGCAATCCATAGGGATTACAGGTCTTCCAGAATGATCGAGAGAGAAAGAAAGATTCATAGAAGAAAAATAAATGAGTTGGTAAGGATGTAGCGGTGTGTATCCATGGCAACGGTGCCGGTCCACAGTGTTTTTAAGAGTAAGTGTATGATGATTGCGCAGGAAGGCAAATGGATTCCCTGGTTTACTTCTCTAGCCGTGTCCCCTTTTTGTGAAAACCATTACTGAAAGTGTGTGTGTGTGTGTGTGTGTGTGTGTGTGTGTGAGTGTTTTCCCTCTCTGTGAAGGAGTTCTTTGTCTCACAGCACCTTCACGTCCATGGCCTGATTCCCAATCGGATCGCAAAAATCAAGGTGTGGAAAAAGTAAAGTTGAAGGTATGAGAGACATTTTTTGGGAGTTTCTTGGTGGTGGCAAATTTACACACATTTAGATCTATATGTTAAAATACAAAACAATCAAGCTGATTCCAATATAACCGCATATAATAGAATAAATACAGATGTTCTCTTGATCTCCACGTTGATCAATCTGTGACAGAGACGGGTCGATGTAGCTCCATGGTAATTACTGCTGCCGTAGATTGATGTACTGTGTGTGGCATTAAATGTTCCCATTATTGTGCCCCCCCCCCCCCCCCTTATATGTAAGCACTTATGCCACTGCAAAGCACTTTGTTACTGCATTTACTAAACAGCTTGTGTCCACCAAAGTGCACAAGCTTATTTAAATTCACAGCAGTGTCTAATATGAATGCATAATGCCTCACCCACCTCCACACATACACACACACACACACACACACACACACACACACACACATACAAAATCCCTCACACCGTTTTACACTGCTTTTCTCCCACTCATCCCACCATAGTTACAGATGAGCAGGTTGTACCTTTAAGACTGGGAGGGGGGCTGATAGCCACAATATTCATTATCCCATCAGCCTCCATATTATTACCATTCACACACACACACACACACACACACACACACACACACACACCCTCATTAACACATGTGTTAACAAAACATCCTTTTAATCACTTATTCACTCACTAACTGCCTCTCAAAGACACCTCCCACACCTTTGCACTTGCTGCATCCCACACACACACACACACACACACACACACACACATGCACGGATATGCGTGTGCACGCCGCCGCCTCGCACTGTGCTCTTGTAGCTATTAGGCTAGTATCATTAAAGCTCTTCAGTCTAATTATCTCCTCCAATAAGCTGCAGTTCTCAATGGGAGGATGGGGAGAGATCCGCCATGATTGACTTGGCCTGTGCTGTTCTCAATGAGCCATTAGCCCCCATGAATGAATGTGTGCGTGTACATATATATATATATATATATATATATATATATATATACGTGAACGTTTAGAAGAGGGGTAAAAAGTGCACGCGCTGTGCACTTTCTCTCACTTTGTGAAGGTGCGTTCGAGTGCGCATTCGTCACTTTTCCTGCACCCGGTGCCACGGGGGGGGGGGGGGAATACTGGGAAACGTAAGCCGGTGATGAGTGATGGCGACAGTTTGCCAGAGAAAACGGAGCGATGGAGGGAGATGGGAGACGGAGGGAGGCGCCTCGTCATTCACTCTACAGATTTTTTTGTACCAACTGCTGATAAGCACTGTCACACCCCAGGAGAAAATGATTCCCCCCTATGGATCATCGTTCATTTTAATTCCCTCATTAATCAGCTCATGCTGCGGCGTTTGGGCAATTGAGGGTGATATTTGTTTTCAGTGTGGGCTCTGCGTGGCACGCCTGAGTTATGACAGCCGGCAGAGAGAGACGGTTGAAGGGAGGGCGTTTTAGAAATTGGGAAATAATTTCCAGTAAGTTGGGAGCGGGGAGGTAAGGGAAGGAGCGATGGTTAACCATTAATAAATGTAAGCACATGATGGGTAACTGGGCTGAGAGAGGGGATTTCAGTCTTCACACACAATCTGTACGTGTTTGTCTGAAGGGTGGAAACTGAAGTTGCTCAGAGGGACTTGTGGCTAGAATTTATACCAGAGCGTAAAAAAAAACCCCACCGACCACAAAGTTCATCTTATCTTTACAACCTCTGATTATGGTGGTCCGTTAAATTCTGAGTGGGGGAGCTTGGAAAGATGCATCTGACCTCCACGGGCCACGGTGTGTAATTTTTAATGCATCTGTCTTTTCTAGAGAAAACACAGAACTGTGCTGCTTGTCAGGACAGTTACAAAGTAAAGATTTTCTTTATTCACAAGCCCTGAATTGATTGAGACTTCCTTTTGGGCCATTAGGGAGAGAAATGTTGAGCTGTGTAGTTGATGGCAATTCCTCCTAAAGTCAGTTAATCAATCTGTAGTAATTTGTGGAGTGTGCCTACTTTTTTAAAAAGCTTTTATGTTGCAGGTCCTGGGGTGAAAATGTCCCTCTGGTCACAGTTGGTCACAGTTGGTTTGGTCCAGACTGAAATAAAAAATAAAAAACAACTATTTGAAATTGACATTCATGATCCCCAGAGGATGAATCCTAAAGTTTTTGGTGATCCTTTTCTAAAGCAGGAAGTTGACATGTTCATCTCATGCTGAACTATAATCACTTTGGTGGTCCTTTAATTTCTCTTCTTGTGCCATCTGGTTAAAATGGTATGACTTCATAATTACATCCTACTAATAATATATAACAATTCACAGCCGCGTCCGCTGTGTTTAACAAATGTTAAACTAACTAAAATGCTAAACTAAGAAGGTGGACATGGTTAGCATTGATAATCATACTCAAAATCACAACAACTTTATTTATATAGCACTTTTTTAAAAACAGTGTTACAATGTGCTGTGTGTACATGAAACAGAAGAAAGCAATGAAAGACATGGAGGAAAAAAGACGAGTGTCACGCAGCGAAGCAAAAAAAAAAAAAAAGAATGAAAACCTCTGTCTATAATGTAAATATCCAGTCCATTCTGTAT
This sequence comes from Chelidonichthys spinosus, assembly GCA_029853015.1. Taxonomy (NCBI): domain Eukaryota; kingdom Metazoa; phylum Chordata; class Actinopteri; order Perciformes; family Triglidae; genus Chelidonichthys; species Chelidonichthys spinosus. Next base: position 56,040 of record CM056834.1, on the reverse strand, counting down.
ATATTCTGGAAATGGTCTATTATGTACTTTATACATTCTACTTTATTTAACTTTCTGTATATACTCTTAGTGTTAATATTTGTTTTTTATATTGTACTTGTCTTGTTAATGCATGTTTATTATTTATTATCCTTATCTTTACTGTCTTGCTGCTGTAAGACTGTAAATTTCCCCACTGTGGGACAAATAAAATACTATCTTATCTTATCTTATAAGCAAATAAAAAAGCATCAGATACAGGAATTAACAGCAGCTCTGTAAAAGAGTGTGATTTAAAATGGGACACCAAGCTCTGGGGGCAGTAATAAGTAAACCTTCATGTTTGGAACGTTAGCATGTTAGCATGTTGACATTAACAGCCGTTAGCACCTGTTATATCTCCCTCCTACTATACTGCTGTATAGATCCCATTTGAATGGCTGTGACTCACCTTATTTGCAGAGGAAATGAACTTTTGGATTACAGCTAGGAGTGACTGGGATGAAATAGCCCGTGGTGTTTGCAGCAACACACGAGATAAACCGTTTGAATTACCGGTTTAATTACCAAAGAGTTCAGGTGGAAATTATTAGGCAGATGCTCCTCAAAAAAAAAGCAGCCCTCTAAACCAGGAACCACGCCTTCTCCAGAGGGGAGGTATAGACCACACACTACATGCCACAACAAACAGCAGATCAGTTGGGATTTACTACACAAAGAAGACCAAGACTGTATTTTCTTTTGGGGGGGGGATTTCAGACTGTCCCGCCTGAGGGAACGACCGAACTGTCTATTATATCTACTACAAAAGCTAGACATAACTCACACAGTAGCTGTTACAGTAAATTGGCCTGTGTCAAATCCCTCAGAATGATGAACAATGGCTATCCAAATGAAAAGAAAACAAACAAACAGCAGCCCTTGAAAGAGGCTAGCAATTAATATCACACTGCTGTGAAAGTGACATCCCAGTTCCTAAGAGTCAGACCCCGGTGTCTCCCGCAGAGGTGAGAGAGGTGGGGGGGACGGGGGGCAATGCTGGGAACAGATGGCACAGTGGCCCCTATGTTCAGCTGCCTGGGTGATTATGGACACAGCTGTCAGTCACTTTGCATGTAAGTGTGTGTTTGTGTGTGAGGGCACATGTGTGTATTTGTTTTTGAGTGTGCATGCAGTGTCTGCCTCTAACCCCCATGTGTTCTCCAGCTCCTTTGTACTCAGTGTGTCGCTAAAGGTGCTTTACATCCATGTGTTTATTGCTATGGCATTTTCTTTTTCTTCTCTCAACCATAATGCTGCCATGGCGGAGCGCAGATCTCAGATCAGAGTTCCCTCATAAAAATTGTCACCTGTCAATCTCTCTCTCTCTCTCTCTCTCTCTCTCTCTCTCTCTCTCTCTCTCTCTCTCTCTCTCTCTCTCTGGCATGATGTGGTTATTTATTGTTGAGCTATACCCCCATCTACTGGTGCTTCACAGTAATGCTGCACACTCTTTCCCAGGTCCATTCTATTGCACTTGATTGTATCTGTATTGTATTTTCTGTAGTTCCGACATGAAACTGCTCACAACAAAGTCTGTGGATTATTTTGATTAACTGGGTCATGATTTCTGGAGAGAGACATTGCTTTATCCAAATGTTGTTTTGGCACCATGAGCACCACAAGCCATATAGTTCAATTAGAATGGAGAGAAGGCAGCCATGAATATGGTTGAAATCTCCAAACCGAAGCAAATCACACCAAATGTTTAAAACTTCAAATGATTAACCCTGCATTACTGGATTTTTTTTAACATAAACTCATGTTTACAATGTTTACTGAGATAAAGAATCAAGTGAGAAGTAGTCATTTTTGCAACCAGAGAAGTCGCCCCCTGGTGGCCATAAGAGAAAGCAGGCCGAGGTTGTCGCCTGGCTAAAATAGACAAAACGATCCCATTTATCTGAGGGCAACTTCCTAACTACACGCCCCCTCTTTCTTCTTACATGCTGTCTTTGTTCTATTGTTAATATATACAAATATTAATTAGAACAGCTCTAGTTAATATATACAAATATTGATTAAAGCAGCTCATTGTCCTCATTTGTTGTTTTTCCGCACATCTGCACAAATCAAAAGAAACAATAAGATTTCATCGTTTTAATGTGGAACATGTTGAACAACCCACAAACATCCGCTGTCACGTCTAAATCACTGCCACTGTCACATACACACGGCAGCATGTGTGAAATGGTGATCTACTGTGAAACCAAATATCCCTGCTAATTAGCGGCAGCTATTAGCCAGCTGTGGAAACTTTTTTTTTAATGCCAAAGCAAATGAGAAAAGAAGTGGAACCACAGAGGGTGCATTAAATTCATGAATAAAACATAAGGTGACTGAACACTTGACATTTTATTTTTTGTTGTTGTTTATATCTAGTTTTGAGTTTGCATACAGATTTTCCTGCTCTCTTTTTAGTGTGTGTAGCCGAGCGTATAGTTTGCACGATTTGAGACTGCTGCAGGTTCATGAATACATTATTTAAGTCACTTAATCTTACCAAGGGTATCTTTCTTTTGTTTCCAAATGCAATAGTGTGCTGCTTAATTGTCTGAAAGGGCAACCCGGAAACTCGATTAACTCTCTGCAGCCTCACGCCATCATCCTCGTAGTGGTTTCTGTGGAAACGTAGCTGGCCATCACGTCGTTGATCCAGTCGTTGTACAAGCACAGCCTGGTGTAGACGCTGGGGGCGTCTGGGTCCGTGCAGGCGTGATCGAACCACTGCACACCCTGCAGCTGGCCATCGCACACCATCACGCCGCCGTTGTCACGCTGGGGAGAGAGAGGGCCGAGATCACGTTGGCAGGTGAGTGCACATGAAAATGAAAAGGCAGCATTGTGACCCACAGTTTCTTTGACCGTGCTCACCAGGCAGTTATCCGTTGTGTTTGCTTGTCCAGCGCAGACCATGCCATAACTCCAGTATAAGAACTCAGGCAACGAGTCCATGCAGGCCTCGTCGTCCACCACGGGAGCAGTGATGCACTTCAGGCGCTGATAAGGCTCATCTGTTTCCAAGCACAAGACGGTGGGTTATAACTCTGATTCGTTTAATAAGTACATTCTGTACCATCACTCATCATCAATCGTGGACTCGGGCTCCCTTCCTTCCTTCCCTTCTTCAGGTCTATTACTTCCCATTTGTATGCATTGCCATGCAGCGTTAAGGTCTAAACCTTGAGTAAATACTATTTTCAAGGTCCACCACTTTTAATTAGTCTTGATCACTGACAGGGCATTTTGATAGGCAACTATTTTTTTTTTTTTTTTAATCAAAAGAGTATGTCCGTGCCTTGTCTTCACTGACCAGAATATGGATGAGCAACTTTGCACCTGCTGATCAGGACATTTCCCTGAGTCATGATGATTTTTATTTCCATGTCCTTGCCTAAATGTTTCCTGCTGTTAAGTGAGTGGTTGTGGTGTCAGTCCATGTGCATTTATTTTAAATAGCTCTATATAAGAAGTCATTGCAGCAGCAATGTTTAGTCGAACAGGTTAGTGATGTAAACCTTAGTAAATCACAGACAGCAGATCAGAACTCCCTAGCCTCGCTCTTCTGGCTATCTAAAGGGTAAATTCACTCAAATTACTATTAAAATGTTGTCAATGCCCTCTAGTATTATCTATATATCCACCCAGATAGTTAAGGGATTTTTTCAGGTTTCTTCTAAGCTTGTAGTTGCCTGGAATTTCATTTGTCGCATACAGCATTTATTTTTTAGAAAGCATCAAAATCCAACATTTCTGTCCAGATATAACCAATATTATGGAACAGAATATATAATCCACAGATCCACAAATTCAACATGCATTCAGGCTTCGGAGAGTCACATAATGCAATTTGATGACGAGAAAAACAATTTTTCAAAATAACTGCAAGAAAAGCTCTAGAGGAGGCCTTTAGTTGGATTAAAGGAGAGCAGGAGTAGAAATCTGACTCTCATGCTTGTGGACTGGATTATAGGAACACTAGCTTTGCTGCAATTAAAGTGACAATTCTAATGTGGCAAGGTGAAGAAGGCCAGGGCAGCTCCTTTTTAAATCCACTTACATTGATCTGGGCTGGTGGATCCCCAGCCGCTGACCTGGCAGATCTCCTCAGGCTGCGGGCAGCGCCTGGGCAGAGGGATGGGCTGGATGTGCTGGTTGAAGCGGGCGGGTTCGGCCAGACGGACCAACGTGAGGCTGTGAAGGGGTGAGCGGGGGTCACCTTGAAGGGGTGAGCGGTAGGGACTGTGAACGATGACGTCAGCCACATAAATGTGCTGCTCGGTGTCTTCGTCCACGGTCACGTCATGTTCCCCGAGGGACGCAATGGTGCTGTAGGGTCTGCAAGGAAGAATCATCCACTGAGCTCAGAAAAGACCTGACAGACAGTGCAAAGACTCTTGACTGAGGAACAGTGAGCCTTAATCAGACACGAGCAGCAGGATGATGAATGCGGTTTAATTAAGGTTCTGCTGCGGTTCTGCCAACGACAAGTCTTTCTTCCACCGACGTGCCTTCACTGATTTATTTGTCACGACATATTATTGTGATGTCTCTCTCGATGACATAATCTATTAAGATGTAATAGCACAGCATGTGCAGTGATGCAAAATTATTTTTTTTTAAAATGACCTTAATATTACTTGAGGGCCCTGGGAGGACGATGTGGAGGCCCCTTCCCTCCCTTCACAATATATTTAATTCAATAGACATTAAACGGAGTGCCCTCCTCATCAGTAAACAGAACATGAAACTTGAAAGTCTATTTAACAGCAAGTTGAAACAAAACTTCGGAAAAATTTGACATTTTTCATTAATTATATGTATCTTATATGACATAGTCCATGTTATTAACGGCTTGTGTTCCTGATTGATATTCCACTGCTAACTGATGACAATGCGTCAGCTTGTCTACACTAATAAAAAAAATATATAGCTATCTATTTTTTATGAATGCAACTTTTTCAATCACATTATTATGTAGATCAAGCAAGACGGCTCTTTATAAGAACTACTTATATTTTTGTACGCAATAAAAATAAATTTACTAACAAATTGAAATTGACTTTACTTGCAAAATGTAAAGTTAAGTCAATTTAATTTGCATTTTACAAGTAAATTCAAGGCTGCACGGTGGTGTAGTGGGTAGCACTCTCGCCTCACAGCAAGAGGGTCCTGGGTTCGATCCCCGGGTCGGCCCGGGTTCCTTCTGTGTGGAGTTTGCATGTTCTCCCTGTGTAAGCGTGGGTTCTCTCCGGGTTGTCCGGCTTCCTCCCACAGTCCAAAGACATGCAGGATGGGGATAGGTTCATTGGTGACTCTAAATGTCCCGTAGGTATGAATGTGAGTGTGAATGGTCCCTACATGTCGGCCCTGTGATAGACTGGCGTCCTGTCCAGGGTGTACCCTGCCTTCGCCCAATGATAGCTGGGATCGGCTCCAGCCCCCCCGCGACCCTGAATACAGGATAAGCGGTAGACAATGGATGGATGGATGGATGGATGGAAGTAAATTCAACTTAAATTTACTAACAAAATGAAGTTGACTTTAGGTGTTTGACCATTGTTGCTTGATACAAAGTAGGGCAGAATTACAGCCCTGATGAATCTGTGTATTGACAATGGACTTCATGAGTTTATGCTTTTCTATTTCTTCAGGAAAATTGTGCAGAAAAGCTGAAGAGTGACGGCCGCGCTGAAAAGGCAGAAGCTATGGAATTACAGGTATAAAAAAAGAAATAAAAGGCTAGATTCTAATAATGGTTGAGTTTGAACAAAACAGCACCTCAGCCCGGTTTTACCAAGCTCCAATATCATTTACTGCCGTTACTTTGTGCGTTAAATTGCAATGGTGCATTTAGGAGGGTAATGCAGCTTAACTGAGACAAGTCCAACTTTTTACAAAAGTCGTATAAATGCTGGAACTAGGCACAAAACTTCTGCAGGAAAAAAAAATAGACTTTTCATTTGGCCCCAGCGGTCACAAGCTCTTACGTGGGTGCACAGTCGTAGGAGGTTACTATCCAGAATTGGTCGATGAGCGCTCCACTGCAGGATCGGCTTCCGCCATGCAGAAAGACCTGCCAGGGTCTGGAGTGAGGCTGGCACACCTTGTCGTCCTCCAGGGGAGACGCTCCTGTGACAAACACGACAAGACGATGTAATGGCTAATCTCATATGAATTCACTAAAATATGAATTCAATATATATTAGATATCTACCTGCGAGCCCCAAAGCTACCAGCAGAAGGAGGAGAGTCATGTTGTGTTGGTTGTGTTCTTCTGTAGCTCTGATTTTGAATCTTTATACCGCCAGCGTTTTAGAGGACAGTGGGAGGAACAAATGGCTTTATTACTACCTCACATCATTTCCAGTACAACCTTTGCAATATTCTTATCAGAGACACCCCCGCTTAATGATATGTTCAGTTAGAGTGAACACACCTCGTTTAGAGGAACAAGAAATATTTGCAATATACAAAATATAATGTTGGGATGTAATAGAATAAATTTGCTGTTTTTTTGTGTGTCCTTTTCATAGCAAAAAGCTGCCGTGGACACATTGTTTAGGCTCGGTGGGATATATTAAAGCCATTTTTATGGCTAGTCCATATATTAAGTGCACCCTATAACAAAGAATGCGTCACAGATAAATGAACAAAGCTTTTGGAGCACCACAAGAAGTAATAATAAAAGAGATACCTTTGGATATATTATGCCCACTGCTGTTTATAAAGTTAATATTTTACCAGCATGCCATTTTAAAAGGCTTGCCTTAAAATATTACTGATTGCACAATCCAGGATATTTTCTTCTACTATTATCTTCCCCCATTTGAGTCTCTAAAATGATGTATTAAAATCCTTTTTGTCTGTTGATAAAAAATAAATGGTTGAATTATTATTCAGGAAGAGGTACGAGGGCAGAGCTGGTTAACATTTTAGTTTTCTTATTGATTGAAGAACAAATTGTGGTGCTCAGGCTAAGAAACAACAGGTTGCATTTATTTCCACGAGTGTATGTTTTGCGGATGCTTTTGACTAAAAGATCAATTTGACCCCAAGCACCTCACAAAATGTCATAAATGATGAATGTGTTGCTTATTATTTCCTTCCTCAGTTGTTTGTTGTTTTTTAATACAAGGAACACAGTCAATTTATTTATTTACTTTATTTTATTGGTTATTGCATTTACTCATCTTCCTGTGGTTGATTGGTCATTGATATAAAACCATTAAAACAAGGTCCAAAACTAAATAATAATACAAATTGATAGAATTACCACTTATGGTGCTTCAGGTGCATTTTTTCCCCTTTTGGATTCTTTAATTGTGCTTGATTGATTGATTGATTGATTGATTGATTGATTTTCTTATTAGGAATTTAAAAGTACAAATAACTCCAAGGAGTGTCAAAATACAATGATCCCAGAGGATAGCACTTAAAAGCATTACTTAATATCTCCAAAGTGGTCCTCAGAATCCCACAGAAGCTCTGTTCATATGGGTCTGGGGATATATAGTTGTTTATTACACGTGGGATTAGTCTGCTCCAGTAGTGCCGATAAAGATTCAGATATGCCTGAAAACAAGCTGCAAATCGAATCTGATTTCACCCGAGAGAGAAAATGCTGAGCTGGCGACTATTAGCTGAAGCTCATTCGGTTTCCGATGATGATTCATTTTAATTGTAGACATGTTTCAAATTGTATTGTTTTTATTGACCCGCTCATAGGCAGCTTGGAATTCAACTCCTAATGGGTTCATGACAATGATGTGCAGAACCAAAGGCATCCTAATAGAAGAAAGTAATTGTTTATGAAAATAAAAAAAGAGGAGTTAGAATAGATCCCCTGGCGGCATCCAGTAAGCATGTCACCCTCGGCAACCAATTCATTATGAATCTGTTCAGAGATCATTCTTCCCATGACACTCGATTTTAGATGTTTTCCTCTATATAGCTTCCATAACAGTCTTCTTTCCCACTGGTGGAAAGAAAACATCCAAAGTACACATCTAGGTGTTTGTCTTCTTGCGTCTGCAGATCTCACCAAAAGGTCACAATAGATAATGCCTCGTTTGAATATTTCAACATTAACTTAAAAAGAAATCTTATACAAATATGTTTTCTTAAAGTAAATAATCAACGTGGGTAGTTTCACGATGATCTCTATTATCTAACATTTCACTTTAAAATGGGATTTTACAATACTCTCTGCCAGACCCTTCATCTCAGCAGCCCTCACGGAGACCACACTGCCCCGTTTCATTCCCATCGATATGCTGAAAGTTTGGATCTTTTATGGCTGTTGAAAGTATTCTCAGATTTATGGAGTGATAATCCAAATCTGTGTAAACCTTTGACTGCTATATGAAAACAAAATGTTGTGTTGATCAGATTTCTATTCTGGTAATTAAATAATTAAAATCAGCACATATTTAATGCTTTAACGTCTCAATTGCATACCTAAACATAACATTTCAAAGACCTCAATGTAAGTAATCAACTGATGATATGTATTAGTTAAAATGTTGTTCTGTCTTCACTTTAATGAGGGAGGTAACTGATGCAATAAACTTGTGCTCTTCTCTAGGCTGAAATAGAAACACACCACTAGTCAAACATATTTTTAATACTGTGAAATATGGTAAGAGAGGCATATTCTCCTTTCCTGTCCCAGGAGAGAAACAACAGGAAGTGACGACAAACTTTCAAAATGTTATTGTGACAAAACCGTGTGAACACTTATCATCTATTTTTATCATCTATAAGAAAACATGACATGATATCTTAGTCAAACTAGATTTTAATATCTCAATTCTAGCAATATGATTTTGACGAAAGTCATTGTCAATATAATCCCACTCACACATACATCATTACCCTTGTCTACACTCACACGGTCCAGATGTGTGACTCCTACTCATTCCTTCCCGGCAGCTGACATACATTAAGTTCCATCTCAGCCTAAAAGCAGTAACATGAACGGCTCTTCTCTGCTTGCTGTGTGATGCAGACAATGACTCTCTGTTTTGCAGCAGCTGCAGGTTCCCACAGATTAAATCATATTAGTGTCAAAGCCAAATGTGATTACAGTCGGCGGCTTGACAACAAGCATTTGACACAAATGCTGATATAAAAGAGCAGTTCTTCTCAAATTAATTCAGTTCCTGATTAAACTAAAAACAGGAAAACACAAGGATCTGCATGTGGCACATTATTTAAATAACTGGTGTGCACAATTATAGTCATATAGCAGCAGCAGTGGTAATGTATGCATCTTTTGTCAACTAAATTATGCTTGAAAGCAAAAGTGCATCTTTGGTGTTTGTTGTGGTTGTAGCTTCAGAAGAGGCCACATGTTATAGATTTACAGACTAATTAAAAATCACAACATCCTTGCATCAGTGCTTGTCAGAATCCTCAAAACAAACCGCCACAGCCTTTGTTGTTTATTCATCTCTGTCGGTTTGTCTGCTCTCACGTATTACATGTTGTTTCTTTTCATCCATTATTAATTGCGCCAGAAGCCTCTGTTCTGGTGCTGCCTGATAATACATTTAAAAAAACACGGCGCCTCATTGCAGATTCATACAGACATAAACATTTGATCCTACGCATCAGAGATAAAAGGAAAACACAGGTCTTGTACGGCGAAACAGCAGAAATACGCACAGTTTACTGTATCAAATGGTAAACTAAATTCACATGTATCCACCACAGACACCAGGTTTGGTTTTTTTTGTGTGTATAAATATTTTTATTTCATGATATGACACAAATATTTAAATGCCTTCAGATGAGGTTGACTGAAAACACCAGTAGGTGGCGATAGATCATTCAATTATTTGTATTATTTTCATGGCTGTCAGAGAGAAATGTGTTGGCACTGCCCACCAACTTGTTCTGTACTGTTCCTCGTGGCTGTTTTGTGCTTTTTTGTCAAAGGATAAAAGTCCCCGTTGGGTGGTTATGATAATGATATCCTTTTCCCACCAGTGAAGAAAGCGCCACAAAGAAGAGCAGGGTGTCACTGGCTTTTTCCTTTCTTTTTTTTTTTTGGAGATGCCAATTTCTCAGTGTGGAGCTCGAAAATCTCAGGCTGTCAGAATGAGTAGCTGAGATCAGTTTCTGGTTTACTTCTAGTCAAAGCTGTGGAGCAACTGGTCCTGAGCGATGCCGGCATAGGTGGTGATGACTTTGGTAGTGTCGGTGTAAAGATTTCTGTGGGCCAAAACACACAAACAACAAGGGATTCAATCTGAATCCACACATTTTACACTGCATCAACAAATCTGCTTTTGCACAAAATTGCTTTGTTTTGTATTATTTATCTATTTTATACTAAATTTTTCTTTATTTAGCATTCTGTGGACAGCAAATGATGAATTCATTCTACAGGGAATGTTTCTTTACTGTGCATATGATAATAAACTTCTTCCAAATGTCTTACATGGCCTTCTCTTCCAGCTTCAGCCCCTTGATGTTCTCCAGGTAACCGCTGGCGGTGTTGACGGCGCTGTCGTAGTAAGACCTGATGGTGTCTGCGATCTTCGTCAGGGTGCCCTGCTCCGCCTCCTCGGCCTCCTCCGCCTGCCTCGACACACGGAAGCTCTCAGCGTCTGTACACAAGAGGTCGAAGGTGAATGGTGCAAAAACACAACACGTTACCCGTCACTGACTCATCCTGTGGTCAATTCGGTTTCGTCTTAGAATGAACTTACTGAGTGCGAGGAGTGCAACCAGCACAGTGATGACCAGCAGCTTCATGGTGTCACTCGTATCTGCGAGGAAAGAGGCAAGTTAAAGCTTAACCTCACTTTATCCACTAGGGTGAGACATTGTCATACATTTCTCCCCTCATATGCAGCAGGTACTTTTTGTTGTTTTTTTTGTTTTTTTTTTGCATTAAAACTCTCTGATTTGCAATTCTGCATTTTATATCTCCAAAATAAAAAAATTCTTTCATATGTTCAATATGCAACATAACATGCTTTTTTTAAACACACTATCTGCGTTCAGTAATTTGAAGTGAAAGTGTCAGTACTCACTGTATTTCTCTCCACAAAACAGAGTAAGAGGCACCACTGGCCCGGCCAGCTTATATAGGAGCGTGGATGTGTTGACTTGTCGCTCCGGGAGCCAAAGTGCACTCTGTGCTAGATAAACCTGCACTGTTGGCCGGTGAGTGTTTCAGTTGGAGTATGCAGGACGCTGCCTCTTGATAAAAAAACAGACATTATGGCTATGTATGTCAACACATGATCTGAATATAAGGCATCAAAACAGGACTTTAAACATCATCAACTGATTACATTATTATTAGCACAGAGGGCCGTCACCCCCCCTACTATCTCTCTGTGTGAGGAGGCATTTGCTACTTGCATAATGACGGTGATGCGTTCATGTCCCCTCACAATAGTCCTAAGTCCCATTAAGATGGCACGATGAAGTCTAGAGTGTGTTGAACACGTCATCCGGCTGCTGCAAGTTATGAAATATTTAGGCCACCTTGATGACAAGCAGCAGTTTAAAGGCAATTTTTTTCTTTTTTTTGTGGAAGGTTATTTGGGATCATTTTTATGTTATCTCTTCCCTGAACAACATCCACTCATCAGCTGGTTCATCAGAAAATGGAGAAACAACTGTTTTGGATCAGGGTAGTTGGCATTACTTTTGTTTGTGGTGTGTTCACACAACTTTTAGTCATTTTGAAATACTAATGAATTGAATTGTTTATTATCTGAAATTATGAGATAAACTAGACTCCCCCCCCCCCTTTAAAAACAGAACATTTGCAAGATTTACGATATTCTAGAGAACATTAGATTTACACTGACATTAACTAGACAAGAAAAATACACAAGAGAACCAACACAAGGTACTTAATTAAATCAGACTTGAGTATAATTCAAAATATTGATGATTATATTACATTTTATTTAAATATTCCTTGATTTATCCTTGTACTGCATTAAAAAAGAAAGCAAGAAAGAAAAGTCCCGTCGATCTCATTATTTCAGATAATAATATATATATATATATATATATATATATATATACATACATACATATATACACAAATAGAGAGAGAGAGATTTCTCTCCTTCTAATTCGATAAACAGAACTTTTTTTATCTAATAATCATTAAACTTCTGTTTGTTTATCAACCAACTATCTGAGCGACAGGGAAGTTTTGAGCTGGTGTTTTTCTGGGTTTAAAAGTCCTTTTCTCTGTAAAGGCTGCATGTTGATCATGTCCTGCGTAAACACGATGCAGCCTCACATGTCATGTGACTTGTGACCTGAGGACTCGGGCCAGTTTGAGGACAGCTGTGGGCAGCGGTGGGATTCAAACTGTGGTTTTTGATTAAATCCAGCTGATTGGGTGCTGCGATGGCTCCGCTAGAGACGACATCAAGCTGGAACTGTCGTTTAATCACACAGATGCAGATCAGTTCTGTTGTATTTTGAACTCTTATTACACAGTAGGGAGTTTTGTATATTTAATCAAATGTTAAAAAATATATACATAATTAGGAGAATGTCTGAAATGAGGCTGAAATGAAGAATTAGCACATCCCGCTGATCTCACACGACATGCCATCATTCAAACCAACGTCAGGCTCGGCCAACTGGTAACATCTATTAATACTAAATTAAAGAAATGCTTCAGGGAATTGAGATTCATTGAGTTCACTGGAGCAACGCTGTCTTTCACGCCTCCATTCAAAGTAAACCAAATAAACACCAGCAATGAGTCACATTAATAGGGTTGGGTTTACTGGACCTGTAGAACTCTACTGGATCCTAGTGGTAGTGTAGTGGTTTACTGGACCCAAAGTAGTCTACTGGATCCTAGTGGTAGTGTAGTGGTTTACTGGACCCAAAGTAGTCTACTGGATCCTAGTGGTAGTGTAGTGGTTTACTGGACCCAAAGTAGTCTACTGGATCCTAGTGGTAGTGTAGTGGTTTACTGGACCCAAAGTAGTCTACTGGATCCTAGTGGTAGTGTAGTGGTTTACTGGACCCAAAGTAGTCTACTGGATCCTAGTGGTAGTGTAGTGGTTTACTGGACCCGAAGTAGTCTACTGGATCCTAGTGGTAGTGTAGTGGTTTACTGGACCCGAAGTACTCTACTAGAACCTAGTGGTAGTGTAGTGGTTTACTGGACCCGAAGTACTCTACTGGATCCTAGTGGTAGTGTAGTGGTTTACTGGACCCGAAGAACTCTACTGGATCCTAGTGGTAGTGTAGTGGTTGACTGGAACTGAAGTACTCTACTGGATCCTAGTGGTAGTGTAGTGGTTTACTGGACCTGAAGTACTCTCCTGGATCCTAGTGGTAGTGTAGTGGTTTACTGGACCCGAAGAACTCTACTGGATCCTAGTGGTAGTGTAGTGGTTGACTGGAACTGAAGTACTCTACTGGATCCTAGTGGTAGTGTAGTGGTTTACTGGACCTGAAGTACTCTCCTGGATCCTAGTGGTAGTGTAGTGGTTTACTGGACCCGAAGAACTCTACTGGATCCTAGTGGTAGTGTAGTGGTTTACTGGACCCGAAGAACTCTACTGGATCCTAGTGGTAGTGTAGTGGTTTACTGGACCCGAAGATCTCTACTGGATCCTAGTGGTAGTGTAGTGGTTTACTGGACCCGAAGTACTCTACTGGATCCTAGTGGTAGTGTAGTGGTTTACTGGACCCAAAGTAGTCTACTGGATCCTAGTGGTAGTGTAGTGGTTTACTGGACCCAAAGTAGTCTACTGGATCCTAGTGGTAGTGTAGTGGTTTACTGGACCCGAAGAACTCTACTGGATCCTAGTGGTAGTGTAGTGGTTGACTGGAACTGAAGTACTCTACTGGATCCTAGTGGTAGTGTAGTGGTTTACTGGACCTGAAGTACTCTCCTGGATCCTAGTGGTAGTGTAGTGGTTTACTGGACCCGAAGAACTCTACTGGATCCTAGTGGTAGTGTAGTGGTTTACTGGACCCGAAGATCTCTACTGGATCCTAGTGGTAGTGTAGTGGTTTACTGGACCCGAAGTACTCTACTGGATCCTAGTGGTAGTGTAGTGGTTTACTGGACCCAAAGTAGTCTACTGGATCCTAGTGGTAGTGTAGTGGTTTACTGGACCCAAAGTAGTCTACTGGATCCTAGTGGTAGTGTAGTGGTTTACTGGACCCAAAGTAGTCTACTGGATCCTAGTGGTAGTGTAGTGGTTGACTGGAACTGAAGTACTCTACTGGATCCTAGTGGTAGTGTAGTGGTTTACTGGACCTGAAGTACTCTCCTGGATCCTAGTGGTAGTGTAGTGGTTTACTGGACCCGAAGAACTCTACTGGATCCTAGTGGTAGTGTAGTGGTTGACTGGAACTGAAGTACTCTACTGGATCCTAGTGGTAGTGTAGTGGTTTACTGGACCTGAAGTACTCTACTGGATCCTAGTGATAGTGTAGTGGTTTACTGGACCCGAAGAACTCTACTGGATCCTAGTGGTAGTTTAGTGGTTTACTGGACCCGAAGATCTCTACTGGATCCTAGTGGTAGTGTAGTGGTTTACTGGACCCGAAGTACTCTACTGGATCCTAGTGGTAGTGTAGTGGTTTACTGGACCCAAAGTAGTCTACTGGATCCTAGTGGTAGTGTAGTGGTTTACTGGACCCAAAGTAGTCTACTGGATCCTAGTGGTAGTGTAGTGGTTTACTGGACCCAAAGTAGTCTACTGGATCCTAGTGGTAGTGTAGTGGTTTACTGGACCCAAAGTAGTCTACTGGATCCTAGTGGTAGTGTAGTGGTTTACTGGACCCGAAGTAGTCTACTGGATCCTAGTGGTAGTGTAGTGGTTTACTGGACCCGAAGTACTCTACTAGAACCTAGTGGTAGTGTAGTGGTTTACTGGACCCGAAGTACTCTACTAGAACCTAGTGGTAGTGTAGTGGTTTACTGGACCCGAAGTACTCTACTGGATCCTAGTGGTAGTGTAGTGGTTTACTGGACCCAGAGAACTCTACTGGATCCTAGTGGTAGTGTAGTGGTTGACTGGAACTGAAGTACTCTACTGGATCCTAGTGGTAGTGTAGTGGTTTACTGGACCTGAAGTACTCTCCTGGATCCTAGTGGTAGTGTAGTGGTTTACTGGACCCGAAGAACTCTACTGGATCCTAGTGGTAGTGTAGTGGTTTACTGGACCCGAAGATCTCTACTGGATCCTAGTGGTAGTGTAGTGGTTTACTGGACCCAAAGTAGTCTACTGGATCCTAGTGGTAGTGTAGTGGTTTACTGGACCAAAGTACTCTACAGGATCCTAGTGGTAGTGTAGTGGTTTACTGGACCTGAAGAACTCTACTGGATCCTAGTGGTATTGTAGTGGTTTACTGGACCTGAAGTACTCTACTGGATCCTAGTGGTATTGTAGTGGTTTACTGGACCTGAAGTACTCTACTGGATCCTAGTGGTAGTGTAGTGGTTTACTGGAACTGAAGTACTCTACTGGATCCTAGTGGTAGTGTAGTGGTTTACTGGACCTGAAGTACTCTCCTGGATCCTAGTGGTAGTGTAGTGGTTTACTGGACCCGAAGAACTCTACTGGATCCTAGTGGTAGTGTAGTGGTTTACTGGACCCGAAGATCTCTACTGGATCCTAGTGGTAGTGTAGTGGTTTACTGGACCCAAAGTAGTCTACTGGATCCTAGTGGTAGTGTAGTGGTTTACTGGACCAAAGTACTCTACAGGATCCTAGTGGTAGTGTAGTGGTTTACTGGACCCAAAGTACTCTACTGGATCCTAGTGGTAGTGTAGTGGTTTACTGGACCTGAAGTACTCTACTGGATCCTAGTGGTAGTGTAGTGGTTTACTGGACCTGAAGTACTCTACTGGATCCTAGTGGTATTGTAGTGGTTTACTGGACCTGAAGTACTCTACTGGATCCTAGTGGTAGTGTAGTGGTTTACTGGACCTGAAGAACTCTACTGGATCCTAGTGGTATTGTAGTGGTTTACTGGACCTGAAGTACTCTACTGGATCCTAGTGGTATTGTAGTGGTTTACTGGACCTGAAGTACTCTACTGGATCCTAGTGGTAGTGTAGTGGTTTACTGGACCTGAAGAACTCTACTGGATCCTAGTGGTATTGTAGTGGTTTACTGGACCTGAAGTACTCTACTGGATCCTAGTGGTATTGTAGTGGTTTACTGGACCTGAAGTACTCTACTGGATCCTAGTGGTAGTGTAGTGGTTTACTGGACCTGAAGAACTCTACTGGATCCTAGTGGTATTGTAGTGGTTTACTGGACCTGAAGTACTCTACTGGATCCTAGTGGTATTGTAGTGGTTTACTGGACCTGAAGTACTCTACTGGATCCTAGTGGTAGTGTAGTGGTTTACTGGACCTGAAGAACTCTACTGGATCCTAGTGGTATTGTAGTGGTTTACTGGACCTGAAGTACTCTACTGGATCCTAGTGGTATTGTAGTGGTTTACTGGACCTGAAGTACTCTACTGGATCCTAGTGGTAGTGTAGTGGTTTACTGGAACTGAAGTACTCTACTGGATCCTAGTGGTAGTGTAGTGGTTTACTGGACCTGAAGTACTCTCCTGGATCCTAGTGGTAGTGTAGTGGTTTACTGGACCTGAAGTACTCTCCTGGATCCTAGTGGTAGTGTAGTGGTTTACTGGACCTGAAGTACTCTACTGGAACATAGTGGTAGTGTAGTGGTTTACTGGACCTGAAGTACTCTACTGGATCCTAGTGGTAGTGTAGTGGTTTACTGGACCTGAAGTACTCTACTGGATCCTAGTGGTAGTGTAGTGGTTTACTGGACCTGAAGTACTCTACTGGATCCTAGTGGTAGTGTAGTGGTTTACTGGACCTGAAGTACTCTACTGGATCCTAGTGGTATTGTAGTGGTTTACTGGACCTGAAGTACTCTACTGGATCCTAGTGGTAGTGTAGTGGTTTACTGGACCTGAAGTACTCTACTGGATCCTAGTGGTAGTGTAGTGGTTTACTGGACCTGAAGTACTCTACTGGATCCTAGTGGTAGTGTAGTGGTTTACTGGACCTGAAGTACTCTACTGGATCCTAGTGGTAGTGTAGTGGTTTACTGGACCTGAAGTACTCTACTGGATCCTAGTGGTATTGTAGTGGTTTACTGGACCTGAAGTACTCTACTGGATCCTAGTGGTAGTGTAGTGGTTTACTGGTGCTTCACATTTAAGAACTCTCATTAGAATAAATATGAAAAAGGTTAAAAATATGCAGCAATTTGATGTTGTAGTTTCTCGTGTGATTCATTCGTTTTAAACTCCACTTCCAATTTTATTAAAAAGCTAGCTGATCTTAAAAATGAAATTGCTTCACAATGTTTGATTTGTACGTGGTAACACATTTTTGAAAAATGTAATTATTTTCTTCTCATTTAACTTATATAAAATGTATAGCTATGATTGAGCCATAAACACAGTGATTAGTGGAGTCTGGAACATGGATCATAAAATAATAAGATAGGATAACGTATGTCAACACAATAAAACCATGAATCTTGATTCAAATTGTTTCCAGTTCTTTTTAATGAACACACTCACACATATACATACACAATCACACAGAGACTTTGGTTGGTGTATCAAACACAATATACTGTACATGCACAATTTGCATAGGTGGTGTTCGCACTCTTTGTTTGTTTTTGTTTTTTGTTTTTTTAACTCATGATGAATGATTCAGCAAAGATGTTGATTTGAAAAGAGGCAAAGGATTGTATTTGCATTGTGCATCGCTCTTCTCAGTCTAAACCGGTGTCCTTTCTACCATCTATCATCTATTACAAGCTAACGACGGGTGCCATGCTCGAGTGGGTCTTCTTTACTCGGCGGGCAGGAATTTGTCCAGGTAGAACTTGATGTTGTCGATGTGGTCGTTCAGTTGCTCACCGACGTGGGGGCGCAGGTATTGCTCATACAGACCCAGCACTGCTGTACGGGCCTTGTCCACCAGGGGAACAGCCTCCTGGCCCATGCCGCTGCACAGATCAGGGAAAAAGAGAATATTTAAAGAAATCTCTACAACAACAAAAACAATAACCCACTGCCTGGAGGAACTTTTTATGTCTATGTTCTATTCTCAATACAAATCGAGATTTATCAACAGATATGCAGATGATGTGGTCCTATTTCTTAACGTCAGCAGTTATCAGTGTCAGGGTCAATAACACAACGCTCACCTGGCAACCTTGGCGATGGCTTGGAGCTCGGGCTTGTTCTGCAGGGTGGTGATGTATTCTTTGGCAGCCTGTCCACGCTCGCTTTCACTGGCTGACTCCACCATGGGAGCGGCGGCGACCTGCAGCTTGCTGAAAGCATTCAGCAGCCTCTTGTAGAACACGGATTTCATGGCATCGTACTTTGCGACAAGTTCGGCCGATGGTGTGGGAACCTCACACAGGCTCATGGAGACTGGAATGAAATCAGTGTGTGGTCGTTATGATAAAGCCAATGTCGTCAAATTAAAAAAACAAAAACAGATGAGTGTCAAGAGATGTTTATTCGAAAAAGCCAAATATGTGAATGATTGCTTTGGTAGAATAAGAAAGCTACAATGTAGAAGTTACTTTGCACATATTTGTTTCTTTGTATCCAAATTCTTTCAATGGTATCGAAGGTGTTATTTAAAAATCAGTAGTTAAGTTACATGCCAACCAAATAAGTCAGAGTAGGAGCCAGCCATGCAACAGTTTCAATTAAATTACTACACTTGCAAGTAAGTGCAATAAAACATGTTGTGAAAAATTAAAAAGTCACTTCTAATTGCTGTGTTTTGTATATTTCCTATTTTACAAAAGCTTTAGTCAAAAATGGAATCCATAAATTGCAATTGTTCAGATTGCATTGGTGTGTTGCCTTACCCTGCAGAGCGAGGACCAGTGCCAAGACGTATTTTGCATGCATGTCTGAAACAAAAGAAGAGAAATTCTTAAAATTGAACTCTCCGTTTGTACAATTGCATATTATTTTCCACATTTTACATTTTAACCTCAGGACACACAAAAACCCTGCAAAACACTGAATGCAAAACTCAAATATCCCAAAATGTTTTACAAAAATAGATGTTTTAGTGACATCTACAAAGAAGTTTAGCCTCGGAACAAAAAGCTGCAAGCGCTGCTGCAGCAGTAAGGAGAGAGGTTACCTGCTGTTGTGTTGGATGTACAGATCCAAGAAGTGACAGTCTTCTCTGAAAGCGAGTTGTCTGTAACTGGGAGCTCACATCTGGAGAGGATGATATAGGGGGGGACTGCAAACAAACGTCATCTGATGAGCATACACACACCTACACACGCAAACACACACTCACACGCATGTGCCTGCACATGCACACTCACAGCCACACGTTCACCTAAACAAAGTCCAGTGTACATGATATTCGCTTTAAAATCCTATGTTGAAATATGACTTATGCAATTTTCCTCGAATGTAAGTTTATCTGTATTCATATGGCGATGCACTTGGGTCCCTCCTGATAATGCTGCATAAGGTGTGTGTGTGTGTGTGTGTGTGTGTGTGTGTGTGTGTGTGTGTGTGTGTGTGTGTGTGTGTGTGTGTGTGTGTGTGCTTGTGGGTATTTTCACATCTCACATGGCAAAAAAAAACTACTTTTAAAGCAGCTCATTGGTTGTTCTCTGCTGCAGTGAAATACCTTTTTTGAGTAGATTATCTTTTGCTAATCAACATTTCTTTGACAGCAAGTCAGATTCACTTTAGGGTGTCTGCTCAGAGATCAGAGTCAAATGGTCAACAGGTCAATCAACCAGGACAGGTCTAGACACGGTGTACTGTACATGGAGCAATGCATGCAGGGATGTCTTCTTCACCTTTCACCCTCATACCCAGGGACAGAATCCATGCAGGGTTGTAGAAAACACTTTGACTATGGTTTCATATATATATATATATATATATATATATATATATATATATATATATATATATATATATATATATATATATTCCCCCTCTCCCATGTCCCATCTGGCTTAAACTTCTAGATTTCAGCAAATGGTAACACTAACAATTATTTGATCAATAGCAGAACTGAATATAATTGATTCACTATCTCTCTGGGGGCTTGTCACCGGCAGCAAAAGTGTTTAATGTTTATAGGAACTCGAGAGAATCCATGTATGTTGGTGAATTTACTTCCTGATCACATAAATGTATGTATATTGTGATCTTTACCTCTCTCTCTTTGCCTTTCTTGCAGGACGAGTGAGGCCCAGACAGCAACAGAGGTTTAATGAAGATTCTTTACTGCAATAATTGCACGTACGTCGTGTGGTAAGCATATTCATTTATTTGTCAGGTTCACTTTAGTTTTGAGGGGGTTGATCGCTTGCTTTCAGCGGGTTGTAGCTGTCGATGGTCGTCTGGATCTTCTCCCACACTGAGCTTTTGAGGCTTGAGGCCCATTCGGCGTAGCTGTCCGTCACCGGTTGGATGTGGTCTTCGTAGTAAGCACCAATTATACTCAGCACCGGTTCCCCAAAACCCTGGACTTGAGATTTGACTTCCCTACAAGTACACAAATGTGTAAAAAACCTTGATACACAAACACATCAATGTGCAGACAAACAAATTATTTGAACAATTCTGATAACCGGCAATCATTTACAGAAACAGGCTCGCACTAACGACGATGATACTGATGATGGTACCTGGTTTTCTCCGCCAGCCTCTCCAGTAATCCTGGAGAGTCGGTGGGTTGAATAGGGGTCGGGGTCTGGGCCAAAAGTGGGCCACCTGCTGCAGAGGAGGATGTTTGTCAGTCAGGGAGTGCAAAACAAAAAACAAAAACATGCATCGAGCTCAGAAATAAAGGAAGTGAGAACGATGATGGAGAACAATAATTTATATGCCTACCTTGCATCAGTAAGATGCAGAAAACCAGCTCTTTCATATGCATCTGCCATGAGAAACACAACCGTTTGTAGTTTATTTGTCATTATATAATTATTAAAATTCTAAAATCATATACTATGCTAAAGAATATGCTCCTTCATCTCTCTCTCTTTTCAATAAAATATAACATATCATCACAATATCAAATAATATCACCACAAACATACACAAAGGAGCGACTACCTTTTCCTCCGGCTCTGCTCAACAGAAGTTGAATCACACAAGTGTCATCGTGTCATTTTATTTGTATGAGGTGACCGCAACAGTGTGAACATTGATCTACATTGGATGATCCTAGTTTCGTTTTTTTTTTCATCGTTTATTGGCAAAAGTTCCTAAGGGACAGCAGATCAACAGTTTGACAGAAGTGTTAAGCTGTGGTGACATTCTCACAAATAAGAAAACAAAAATACGAGAAAGTGAGCCCACAGAAAAGCACACGGCCACCTTTAGAGAGGTTAGATTTAAGGGTTTTATCAAACTTCCATATGATTTCAAAGACACAGAATACTGATGTATTGCTTTCATCTATCACAGATTATTGTGATTAGTTGTTTTTGTGTGTCTTTTTCCTGTTGAATGTCATCTGCATCACAGTGTCAATGGTAGATCTGCAGATCCCGAACTCTTAATATCTTTTCTAGATCAACATAAGCTGAGTTCACTAACTGTCCGAACGCCCTTTGGATCAGATATCTCAGCCGATCAGGCGGGGGCTGATATGTATCCAGGCCAGTCAAAGTCTCTGTTCTGGCAAGAGAACTGTGGGTTTTAGCGAGGACTGCAGGACTAGGTGGGGGGTGAGGGGTGGGGGGGCAGATAGATAACCATTTCCAGCCAAGCAAAGCAATTCTGTGGGCAGAGTCCACCAGAAAAATCAATTGAATCTTGTCGGTACGTAGACTCTGGGCTCACTGCATGTTCTCAGTTGCAATAATTCCACACTTATGTTGAGATTGCGATACTTACGTCGTACTTACAATCCTGATCTCACAGCTGTCTAAACAGATGGGATCGAGGTTTTTCCCTTTGTTTTGAAATTGTGCACACATCTGTGCTGTGCTATAGTGCGTTCAAGTCACTGAGATGGCCTTTTTGCTTTGAATACAATTGTGTTAAAGTTCAAAATATGACAAATGTACTTGTTAGAAGTTGCTTTGGACAGAAGCGTCTGCTAAATGCTGTATATGTAAATGTAAATATTGTGTGTAAAGTATGTTTTCATACTATATAAAACTTTCAAATGATAGTGCCTCTTCTTGGTTGTTATTTTGCAGCTTTGTGTTGGCTTTTAGTCGGAAGTGGTTGCAGACGAGGGAAAAAACAACCTGCTCTTAGTTTAGCCACACCAGGAAGTATTTTCCACTAAATCCAACTGTAAAAGTTAAACTTTCTTCTTCTTTTTTGGAGGGGACGTGTAGAATGTACTCAATTAGTGAAATAGCTGGAGAGGATGTTTGATATGATCATAAGCTATGACCTCTGCACACCAGCTGCTGACCCCTGTCACTCTGTTCTCTTTACAGGAACAGATTTCAATGAACTGGGACAACTGGTGGATCATTAACCCAGCATAAACAGTGACTTTAGCCCAGGAGTTGTGAAATGCCAGGAAAGCAGCCATGTTGGCACTTGCCCTTTGGTACCAGCTATTGACACAAATAAACTATTCTGCCCCGGAAGCTGCTGGCTACTCTTCGGTTAAGTGATCAGCTTTAGTGCCCATTCATATAATATTGACACTTTTCTAAATGAATCAAGTTGTTTAATGAAGTCATCAAGGCATATTCTAGAA
Source organism: Chelidonichthys spinosus (assembly GCA_029853015.1). Classification (NCBI taxonomy): domain Eukaryota; kingdom Metazoa; phylum Chordata; class Actinopteri; order Perciformes; family Triglidae; genus Chelidonichthys; species Chelidonichthys spinosus. The sequence goes on along the minus strand of CM056834.1, from coordinate 33,281 downwards.
TTTAAACACATTTTTCACATTCACAGCATTGTTTTATTTATGTTTATAACAAGAGAGTAATATCTTATAGGGAGGTGCTTTCTCAAAATGAGAAAAAAAGAAAAGAAAATCTCATTAAAATGGGACGTGCTTATCATTATCAGGCTTTTTTTATGATGAAACACAGTTGCAGTTTTAATATAACACTGATTTCCTGTGATTGCACTTGTTTAAATGAGGACCCGCAATCCTGGAAACTGTGTTCATGGCTGAGTCCAGCAAAGGCCCCGTTTATTCTGTTGATATTACAACTCCTAGTTTTCATGTCGGCTTTCGAATAATTGTTTTATTTCTATATTTTTTATCCCCAATAATATTTTAAGATCATGTTTTTGCTTGTTATGTGTGCTATCTTGTAAATATGAATTTAATAATCCCAGTTAATAGGTGCTTAATGTAAAAAGAGAATGCAATGAAAGGGACCTTACATTTATTTTTTTTTTCTGCCTGTAATATTTAAATGAAATACATCTGTTAATTGGCTTTCCAATAAAGTGCCCCTTCCAGGTATACTTAATAAAATAACCTTTAAATATCTTATGATAAAATTGACCCGTCTTTAAATAAAAAAATAAGTGAGATTATTCAGTTTTTTTTTTTTTGTTCACCTGACTTCATAATCGTTAAGACCTATCTAATAATTATAACAGTTAGGAAATAAATGAATTCTTATCATTTATATAACATAAAGGCCATACTGTCATAGACACAAACTGTTTATTTATTTAATTAATTCAGCGGGATACGTTAAAAAGTTATTTTCAAACTTATTTTCTCTCAATTAACACACACACATGCTAACACATGATGTATATTAAATACAACATATTTTTTGACGTCTTTATTGCACTTTTTCACATTTATCCTTCAAAAAGATTACATTCTCTCTCTCTTACAGAGAGGCGATGCAACCATTTCTGGTTGAGCAAGTCTTGTCATCATAAGTTGTGTAGTGAAGAGGTCAGAGGTCAGATGGTAAGACGGGGGTGAAGGCTGGAGCCAAGGAAGTGATCTACTGTCCCGTTTCTCCTAACCTGACCTTCAAATTGTCAATCTGCTCCTGGATCCAGGATCTGAGGAGAGGATAAAAAAAGTATGTTACACAGTCAAAGTGTCCATGTGAATATCTGTGGTCCCCGTGCGTGTGTGCACGCGCGCTTACTGTGACTGGACTGCGAATTTGCTGTTTCTGAAGTCGTCTAAGCCCGCCCTGGCCTTGTCAGCCCAGTCCCGGCCCATCGCGGCCATCTGCTCGCCGAAGTTAGCGAACTTCTGCTCTATGGTCAGCTCCTCCACATCGGCCTGGGCCTCTGTGGGACAGAGACGAGCCAAGTTACGCAACGTGGAAGAAGCGGAAAGAAAACAGAGCTTTTCATGAACACGAGCCTTACCTGTGTATGCGACGAAAGCCAGCATCAGCACGGCAACTGCGAGGTACACTCTCATCTTGGCAGCGACTCTTTGAGGAGGAAGCACGAGGACAGTTTAGTAGTTTTGCATGTTTTTCACGGCACAAAAGAAGACAGCGAAATGATGACGTCGTCAGCACGTCAGCACCATGGCGCCTGGACAGCTCCCTCCACGGCCGCTAATGATTAACGACTAAAAGCTTGATATCTATGTTATCATATTTCTACTTCTTATTCGCAAGTGTCGCCGTGATTAAGTAGAGAGAGAAAAAAGTCCCTTCAGGTTAGAGAAAAAAAGAATCAGTTTGTTATTAAGCTATAAGTTACAATAGGAGTGATGCCAATTAAATGCCAAACATACCTGTTGTGTGTCTCAGAGGAGGAGAGGAAAGAAAAACAATCAAGTGCGTTTGAGCGTTCAAGTGTGTCCCTCTTTATAAGCCCAACTTGGTCCGAGGAGGGTGACGCATAACGCCAGACTTCAGTCAACATGTACACGTGGAGACCTTGAGGTGCCTCTGCCCCCTTTATTGACCAGCACCGATGCAATTGCAATAAAAAAAAGATACTGATTATGATAAAGAAAGACACTGATGAGGTGAAGCTAGATTTAAATAGTCATCATCCACCACTGTGTGCAGGATCTACTCCTCGTTTGCAAAGAAGAAATCAGTTTTATTATCAGAAGTATGTGCCTGCTGCACATTTAGAGTGAAATAAAACAGCGATGTGATCAGAGTGTATCCCTCTGCAACAGTGGTGTTAATAGATAAGGTGAAATGTGATGCAGGAGGAGCATAGTTCAGCTGATAGCTCACGTCTGTTGGTAATGTGATTTTGGAAGCTCCTTTGGACCCGAAGTGTTGCCCGTCGTACATTTATTGATAAAAGCTAATCGAGATGTTTTTGATATTGAACAGCTCGATTGCTTCAGGGTCAGATTTGACTCCATACGCCTGACTGTCAGAATGAAATTTCATTTTTTTGAGAATGATGCATTCTTCACATCATGTAGATTTCCCATGAAATACAAGTTGTTTTCAAATCCCTGTTTGTTATGTAGACAGTAGATATTGATATTTTAAGTGTTTTGGCTTGTTGCACACATTTACAGTAGTGTGAGAAAGATTCAGAGCCTTTACTTTTTACATTTACTAGGATGTCTCTACCTTGTATGTGAAAAGTATATATGACAAATAAATGTAGTAGTAATATGTAATATTTCCCTCATATCCCATGAAGTGGAGTATAAATTAACAATGGAACTTACTTTCCATCACTGTTCCTAGTTCCATTTTTATAATATGCATTACTTCTTTATGTTTTGGCCAACTCCGCTAATTGAATAGCATCCTAAGACCCACATTTCTGTTGAGCTTGAGGTAAAAGTAACTGATGGCTCTCACTCTCAAGTAGGCTGCTTTTCTGTAATTTCCTCTTCTGGTCGGGCATATTTTTCCATTTGGTTCTCTGCTAAGAACTCCATTGCCTCATGTCTCATTTATCCAGACCTTCCCTTTCTTGAAAGGGGAAGTGAGCCAGACGAAGCCTTATGTGGTCCATCTTGTAAGTTCAGCATGCGGCAGAAAAACAATACAGTTGGTTGACCTCCAGCAACCCCCTCATTACGACTGTGACACTAGCTTGAGCCAGGAAGTTTGATCGTTTGAAGGCTACATCACAGCTTAACATATCTGTTTTCACACCAAGCAGTCTGCCACAAAGAGCCAAATGCCCATTTGGCTCTGATGAATTGGCCTCTATAAGGTGCAATCGCTGATGAAAGGCCTCCAATTGAGTTAAATGAGCCTTCACATCCCTCAACATCCCACATATCACCTCTGAAAGAGCCAAAATCCCCCATCTCCTTTGTCATGGAGTGGCCAGTGGGTTTATGCATGAGCTTGCGCTTGCGTGCATTTAATCTCCTCTTGAATAATTGCAGGAGGCATAGGGCGTGAAAGTGCATGTCTTGCGTGCTCCCACTTTGCAATAACAAGCTTACAAAAAGGTTGTTTTTGTGTTTGGCCAAGGGCTCCCGTGGTGACTGATTCTTTGTGCCAGCTCTGAAGGAGAAGGAAAAGATGGAAAGAAGAGAGGGGGTTGTAATGGGAGGTAGAATCTCTGCATGGGGTGCTTTGGGAAGGTTACTTGGAGTCATGGGCTAGCTAGCACCTGCTAGTTTGCTGGGACTTTTTTTTTTTAAGTTGGTGGGCAGTGCTGACAGCGCAGACACGTTATAGGAGCAAATGGAGCAGAAGTGCTGAATTGGCAGGATGCTTGTGGTTTTCCTGTTTTTGACCATCCGTGACTGATCCTCACAACGGACAGTTTAATGTCAGAGTTTCACTCGTCTGTTGTTCTCCAAATGAACACCGGTTTCTGAACGGAGTGATGTCACAGGGGACAAACACCCAGTCATGGTGTTAGTCATTCTGACACTTTACATGCGATGCCCTTTCCTCAGATAGAAAGGGTAAACATGTTTTTGTGTTACACAATGAGGTTGTTTTGTAGAGAAAAGCTAGAAGAAGAAGCAAATAATTAAATTTAAAAACATATGAATGTACAATTATCTAAGCCACTATTTTTAAAGATTATTTGGGGGATTTAGCCTTTATTTTTGTTAGTTTATAGAGAGTTAAACAGGAAATAAGTATTTCAGTTTTATCTCAACTTCGAGTGTTTCTCACCACCTCCTCGATTTGAAAAAACGTGTGTGCTGCTCTTGACACTCTCAGAGGTTTGTGTTTCTTCCAAAAAAGGAAAACACAGCTGCATGGTTGTGCAGCATGGATTCAAGTGGAGGGGTCAGAGGAGAGGAGAGGAGATGAATGAGGGACAAATGGTGTCCTCTACTGGCCTCTGCACAGAAATATCCTGCTGAGCTCCATGATCATAAACCTTTTTTTTTTCTTCTTTTTTTGGTGAGTGATCTGAGTTTAGGAGACCCTAAGGTTGGTCAGATGTGTAGCAAGCAAAAATAAATCTCATAATTTTTGATTGACGTTGTTTGCTGTAGTGTATTGTGTTGTGAGGTAAGAAAGGGACTAATTTTTAAATTTTTAACAGAAACATTAAAAGTACATTTAGAAATAACGGGATGTATTTTTTTTCTTTAATAGCTGGCGGTGAGAGAGGGAGGCAGTAAAGACATCCCAGGATGCACATTCTGGCAAAAATACATGCATGTGGGCACGCTGTCAACAAACGGTATCTGTATTTATGAATATCGCTTATTGGCATGTCTGAGCAAACGCATTGTATAAAAGCACTGCTGCCTGCTTATAATACGATCTGAGCCGAGATAAAAGCAGATAAGATAGTGTCGCCGTAAAGAGGATTCAATCAAGGGCACAGTGTGTTCCCAAATGCCTGCTCGGATCAAGACAAAGGAATCTGGGAACCGATCTTTTTCAAGTCTGGACTAGCGTGTGTGTGTGTGTGTGTGGGGGGGGGGGGGGCATGAGAGCAAATGGAAAAAGGGAGAGGATTAGGGTGGAGTACAGGAGCAAATAATCAGTTTTTTATGTCTCTAGAGACGGCAAATTAAAGACACAATTCAGCAAAGGAGAGGATGACCACTGTGATAGTGTGTGTGTGTGTGTGCGTGTGCGTGTGTACAAATGCCCTTGTATAATCATCCCTGCAGCCTTATGCAACTGCTAAATGTAATAGATAATGATTGAGTTTTACTTGCTCAGAATGGTAGTTTTAGCACGTTGGTGACCTTTAAAGTCACTCTTCTTGCGATTATTTTAGACATTTTCAGAATTGCAGTCAAAATCACTAAAGAGACTATGTTGGCTCAGGATCCGGAAGCTTAGTGAAGTTTCCAATTGTTAGTGTAACTGAATCATGGTCTTAAATCATAGATTACCCTTGTAATTGATCAGAGAAATAAAACAGTTGAACAAAGCAATCTTTTCTAACTTCTTTATTCATCAGCACTGGTCAGCACACTGACACAGTGAGCAGCATGGTGGGCGTATGACACGTGACACACGAGGGACGCTCTATAGGCAGACTGAAGAACAGACAGGCAGCAGTTACACTCTCCAATTGTCGCTTTACATTCCTCTTCTCTGTGAAGCACAACAAGAAAATGCAGACAATACAGAAGGGCCTTTCTAGAAAAAAACAAGCATCCCCCCACCCCCCAACTTTTGATCATCATCACAAATCAGTGCATTTATTGAAGAGAAAGACACTTGTGTTTGGTGTATTTTAGGGTTGATAATCCCTCCGTGGCTATGAGGCCCAGCAGTTTTATATAAACAACCAAACACAGGATGTAGGAAACTCAATACAACATATCTGGGTGGTGGTTGGGTGGGGGTAGAACAGTTAACAGTAGAATAGCAAAGCATATTAGAAATAATGGCCTCCTGTTTGTGTATTAAAGGCAGTGTTGTTTAGTTTGGCGCTTGTGTTCAGGGATGAAGGGAGGTGATGAGAGACGGAAGGAGACGTTTATCTGATGGTTCTCGGCCACCTCAACGTCCCTCATCAACACCCTTATCCTGACCAGCAGAGCACCAGAATGACGTTATCACCAGTAACCCCCCCCTCCCCCTTCCCCTCTTTGCCATGCAGGGTTTTTCAGAAAATCAAAAGTCTTTCTTTAAGAAGAGGCGTTCTCCTTGACCTTGTCCACGATGTTCTCGATCTGCTCGCGGATCTGGGTGGCATAGGGGGAGATCATCTCGGTCAGCTCGTCAATCTTGCCCTCCAGGGAGATGCGCAGGTCCTGGGCGGTTTGCTCCAGCTGGGTCTTGATGCCTTCGGCCTGGCTCTCCAGCTGTGAGCCCAAGCCCTCGGCCTGGGTCTTCAGCATGGTGGAGATGTCACTCAGCTTCTTGGCGGCGGTGTTGCCGGCCTCCTGGACGTAGGGCTCAACATTCTCCCTCACGGTGTCCAGGTTCTGGGAGGTTCGGGACTGGAGCTCGCCGAGGTAGGTGGACACGGTGCTTTGGGGGAGGAAGAGAAGACGACATGTTAGATATAAAGTTAAAAAAAAAAAAGAGTATGAGAAAATGTAACAACCTCCAGCATTCTTACTTGCGAATCTCCTCTGTGTCCTTGTTCAGGCGCTTCTTCAGCTTGTGGGTGTAGGTGTTGATACGGCCGTGGACGTCGTCAGCGTTCTGCTCCACCATGGACTTGAGCTCACCAAGATACTCGGTGCTGCGCTCCTTGGCGTCCACCATGTCCTTCTGGAGTCTGTTGGCCAGGAGCTGCAGGTCCTGGGACAGCTGTCCGGTGGAGTCGGCAGTGTAGGGGGCCAGCTTGGTCTGGATCTCTTCACTGTACGCCGTCAGCTCTGCCATGCTGTCAGTGATCAGAGTGCTGGAAGCAAGGGGAGAACAAGATTACATGAGACATGAGTACAAATGTAAGATTGTAAGCAGAGTTCAAGGATTGAAAATGAGATGTGAAAGGAGAGACGTGTGTAATCACAAATAAGAAGATGAACTTACTCCAACTCCCTGGAGAGCTGAGAGGCCTTGACGTCCTGCACGACCCCGTCGGCTTTTTGGTTGAGGTCGGCGACGTACTGCCAGAAACGCTCCACGGCGACCTCCCATCTCTGCTGGGTGGCATCAGCCTGGCGCACAACACGGGCGTTGCAGCCTGTCGTGTGGGCATGGGGGAAATGTTAGATTCAAATATACAAACAAAAGAAAGTGATGTGTTAAACCTTTAGACTGAAGTAAATGCACTTACCGGTGAAGACGGCGAGAGCGAGGATCAGAGCTAGAGCCTGCATGGTTGTTGGATAGACAGATACACCTGGCAGGTAGAGAGGGGGTGAAAGGTAAGCGACAATAACATGCAAACACATGTCGCAGCATTTCATCTTGTAAAGATTATAATTTCACTAGAAATGTTATTTAGGTGAAAGTGTCTTCAATAATAAAGTAACACCATTTAACTTATCACAAATATGTAATAAAAACCATCAAAACTAACAAGCATAATAACGTTTCTATCAGCTGGTATGGAGAGTCTTGCGGTGCTGCCACTCACCTGAGAGGTTGAGCTTCCTCCGTGCTCCCTGGATGGAGACCGAGGGCTTTTATACAGTGGCAGGAAAAGGCGGAGGTAGGGAGGGGTGCGCGCGCTCGTGCATGCGTGCGTTCTCACGTGGTGGGTGATGATCGCGATTTGGCAGCGCGGATTCCTGTTTCTTGTCCGACGCAACATGCCACCAACACCGCGTCCGAAGTGCTCACAGGTTTGAGGGGTTGATTAAGCAACGTGACCGGTCACAAGAATAACGGGGTGAAAGTTGAACGTTCAGTCATGAAACATATTCATCATCAGTAAAGCGTCCACATGTAGCTGCCAGCGGGACATTGGCTTTTTTATTTTAATATACTTTTCTTTTGTTTTTTTTTCATTATTTCTCTACTCAGAGGTGGAATAGTCCAAATGGGGGGGGGGGGGGGGGGGGGGGCTCCCAGCTGTCATTGGGCGAAGGCAGGGTATTATTTATTATTTCATTTGTAAATTAAGATTTACCTAAGTGTGTGTAGTTGCACAGTATTTCTCTCTGAAATCTAGTGGAATAGAACTCTAAGTAGGTCCAAATAAATTGCAATCAACCTACCTCAAAGTACATGTCCTTTGGTTCATCCCACCACTTAAAAGGAGAGAAAGAAAGCTTTATTATACATCACATGTGTTATTTATAGCTAGAACTTTGAAGCATGATGGAATGATGGAATTGATGTTCTGCAAAACTATATGAGTGATATTTGATATAGTGAGATCTTAAGTTTGGTACCAATACGTGTATGTAGTGCTTTTTGATATTTTTTCTGCAAATTCCATTCTTTTATTGTATTCCATTCTTTTATTGTACCGTTACTTTTTTGGAATTGCTAGTTTTCCCCTTGAGTAACATTTTTAGTGATTCCTCCACTGTTTTTTATTGCAGGTTTGACTTAAGTCACCACAACTTTGCAGGTTTTCCCTTGATCATTATCATCAAGTGATCTCATCTGAATATAAATCCCTCTGACGCCAGGATGTAAATAAGCCTTTCACACATGCGGCCCCACCCGAGGCACACAACATTTGGCATCTCTACATGTAAATCCCACTATATTAAGCGAGTGTAGTACGTGTGACTTTTCTGCATTTATGCACCAAATTGTGTTTCCTATGTGCCGTACTTGCTGTACCTCATGGAGCTATAAAGCAGCAGAGAGTGTCTTAAGTGCAAATAACGTGACATGTTTGGGCTTGAGGAAGGATTACATGCAATAAAATACAGAGGAGGTGGACTGTTTTACTTCTGTAGACTCTGAGCAAAACAAAGTAAGTGAAATAGGAACCAAAGAGGAGAATGACTGGAATAACATCTGTTTACTCGTTCGAGGTTGGCACGGAGGACGAGAAATTTCCTGGATTTTGTAATTGCCAGAGGGGGGGGGGGGGGGGGGGGTGATGCAGAAAGACGGTAGTTGCCTCAGCTTATTGAGCAACACATTTGTTTAGTGGCCGAACATATTTTTGTCGGATTCTGTCTCCGTCAGACAAACCCATTATTTGTTCTATTATGACCAAGATAATTGTAAAACAGACAGCTCTTGTTAGTGGTCTGAAGTAGGGAAACCCATCCATCCATCCATCCATCCATTTTCTACCGCTTATGCTGTATTCAGGGTTACGGGGGGGCTGGAGCCGATCCCAGCTGTCATTGGGCGAAGTAGGGAAACCTTTTGTCATATTTGACCAGTTATGTTGTTTTAATTAATAAAAGTATTAAGATAACTGGAACCTGGCTTATTTTAAATGAAACTGATCATACTTTTACAGATCACATTCCCAGTCATGACATAACAGTGTTTGTTTTGCTGCCATTTGATATGTGTGTTTTTTTTTGTAATGCTCTGAATCCGTCACTGTCCATGTGCAGTGACCTTTACCCTTTAGGACGTGGCCTCTTTCTTGTCATCCAAACAGTCACTTTTCACAGAAACCCAGGAACAAAGTTTAGATGGGTTGGCTTGGTCAGATAATTAGTGTGAGTGCTTGATAACATTAGCATGCGATAACCTTAAAGGGTCGTCGACGTGTTCAGCGATTGGGAGACTATATGAAGAGTTCAGCTGACGTGTGATGGATGAAAACGTTCCTCTGGTCAACGCATCAATCAGGTCGCTAATATTTCCAGTTTAAACACTTTTATATGAAATAACAAATAGACCTTTGATTTTGATACTGGCAGGACAATAGTTTGGAGTGTGTGTGTGACTGCGGGAGGTGTGTCGCACACACAGAGATACTGCATGTTTAACCAGATAACAAGTCCAGTCCAGTCCAAACACACAAACAAAACAAGATCAGTCATACAATCCCTCCATTCTGTGTAAAACATTGTCACGCAATGGCAAAACTACACACTACAAACAAATCACGCAGACTAGATGGAGGACAGTGAACCAGACTGTGTGCCTGACTTTGCTGAGCCTTCGGATATGAAGAGGAAGAGTGAGAGGCGGGGAAGTGATCATAAAGAGTTTCAAGAAGAACCATGAGGTAATACAGTAAAATATCTGACCCGGTCATCTAAACGACAGTCACTTTGCTTTTTTTGCTCCACAACAACAGAGGCAATGTCCAATGTCTATCGCGAGTGTGTGAGTGTGTGTGTGAGAGGGCATCTTTCTATGGTGTGAACGAGAGTAACCCCGGCCCCGACAGTGTTCTTCATTGGAAGCTGGTTAGAATGATGTTCTCTTTTTTGGTTAAGTGTGGATGATCTCACTCCATCTGTTTGGACGAGTCAGCAGGGTTACTGCCGTTAACATCTGTGGCTTTAACGTTGTTGAACTGGACATTCAAGTTCACAATTGCATGTTCATCCTGCAGCACATCTCCCATTTAGTGACATTGCTGCCTGCGGTAATTCCTCTCATTGTAAGCTATGTCCTTTAACCTAAAAGGACAAAAGCCGAATGTGCAAGTAGAAACATGGTTGCTCGCTAACGTTCCTTTAAGTTCACAAATCTGTTATTTGGCCGAGTATTATTCTAAATCGGTGTAAATTCCATTTTATCAAAGGCTTATCTTGACATGTTAGGAAATACGTTTCTTAACATATTTCGAGTTACATAATAAGATTGATAGCACTCTTATTTGCTTTCTTTGAGAATGCACATTGCACAATTCCTAAGTGCAATAAGCTTCATTCACCTTTACAAGTAATAATAAATCATCGGCAGTGAACGTGGATGTTTACCTCTTAATGTTTTCATTTGTCTTTCTTCCTTGTTTCCGTTATCTGCTGTCTGATTGCACAATGGTGGAAAAAAACAAAACTTGTGACTTGTAATTTCAGATTATATTAGGGGATTTTTCTATTTTTTTTTGTATTAATTTACCTTAATAATTATGAAATAACTAGGTTCATACCCCCCAGATCATCGTTTTTGTTAAAAAAGTGCAAACTTGTGTATCAAAACAAAATAATTGTAATGGAGTAGCGCAAGAAAAGTACTAATCCAGTGACACCCAGTATTAGTTACTAAATCATTGAACAATGAAGCAGAACCCTTCACATAATCAGTCAAATAAGAAATTAGAGCTCCGTGTGTGTGGAGGGTTAATCGTGAGCACAGTCTGACAGCTGGGGGCAGAACGGAGGAATGTTGTTTGCCCCTGGGTAAGGCAGCGTGGGAGCAATCTGGCAGCAGGGACAGAGGCACAAAAGGAAAAAGGTGGAAGTGGGATGTGTTTATGTGAACTTCCAGACTTGAACAAACCTGAACATGTTCTGCACAAGACCCACAACTGAATCTTACAGGGGCGTGGCGTGAGGGGGGCAAGGTCTTGCAACATGAACTGAACAAACAAGCAAGGATTTATTCCACACTTATTTTTATGTGGATCTGAGATGCAACGGTTCTTGTGTTCTTATAGCTGCCAAAAGGGAAATGAGTAAATACATGGTGCCCGTATCTGCTCCAAGTATAAGATGAAGTGACTCTCTGTAGGCACCAGGTGGAGCTAATTCCTCTCAAAGGTTCTTTTTTCAGCCAGTCAAGTCCAAAACAAACACCATTTTTTTTGTTTTCTGTCCAGAAAACTGTCATACACAACTTATTTTATAATGGCATGATATTTTCTAAATTTAGATGATCAAAACCATTCATTGCTTTCTGTTTTTGTTCATGTAATTTAAATATGAAACATTTGGCATCCTCAAACCTTACCAACACTAGAATTTCAGGTAAATGTTGGAAATAACCATCAGACTCACAAGTTTATGTTTGAATTTTACTTTATTTTTTTCATAATATAGGAAGTGAACACAGTGTCTGGTGACAGTCCAATATTATAATATCTCTTTTCTTCTCATACTTTATATATATATATATATATATATATATATATTCAATGTTCAACACAAGGGAAATTGTGTTGTTGAAATGTGTGTTCCAATGTTCCAAAGTTTCTTTCTGTTAAATGTGAGGTGGAGGTCGACTTATTGGGCTTTTACAAAGGAGTCGTAGAGGGAGGAGAGCTGGGCCTGGAGGTCCTGGGCGTAGGGGTCTAGGTTTTCCCTCAGCTCATCAACGTAGGGGGAGGCCATTTCTTTCACCTGTTGGGCCCTCTGAGCCAGCTCACTTTGGACCTTCACGGTCATGGGTGCCACGTTTTCCTTGAAGTCCTGCAGGTGCTGGTCCACCTTCAGCTTCAGGTCGTCGGTATAGGGTCCCAGCTGGGCCTGCAGATCCCTCACACTCTGCTCCAGGTTGGTCTTCAACTCCTCGCTCTTCTGCGTAAGGATGGTCCTCAGGGCCTCGGGGTCCATGGTTTCTGTGAAGGGGGCCAGCTCTTGTTTTAACTGCTCCACCCTCTGCTGGATCTGGGCCTTCATGTCCTCCGTGTAGGGCTCCAGCTTCACCCTGGCAGCGCTCAGCTCCTGGTTCAGGCGCTCTCTCAGCACGTCGGCCTCTGTGGAGACTTTGGTGATGAGCTCCTGGGCTGCAGGGGGAAGCTGCTCCTGCAGGGTGACTGCGTACTTGTTGGCCACATCGGCGCTGTCAGTCAGACGGGCACTAGACGAGAGAGATCACGTTTATAAATTCTTGCTTTTACAGATGATGCATGCTCTGGTCTGACATACCTCACATCCTGTCCGAACTGAGATTTCCTGATCATCTGGAGGGTGTCATCAGCTGTCTGGGTTGCCTTGGCCACATAGTCCCAGAATGCATCAGTCAGCACATCCAGCTGTGGCTTGGGTGCATCGGCATAGAAGAGGTTGGCATTGCAGCCTGCTGAATGGACATAAGAACAGTTTGAAGAAACAGTAAGTGCCTGATTTGAGATTTACAGCAATTCTGCTGTTTCAAATTATGATATTTTTTCACGCTTCAAAGAAAAGATAATCACCACTGAAAACGGCTAGGACGAGCACAGCGAGGACCTTCATGGCTCTTAGACCTAGAGATACAAAGCTGTTTAGCACGGCGCTGAAACAAAAGTCTCAGATGTTAAATGGAGACAATTCTTCACCATCTTACCTGACTTGTGCGAGTGTATCTGCAAAGTCCACTAGGCAGTGCTTGTGCTCAGCTGGTTATGTTCTGCAGCTTATATAGCGAGCCGGCCTGTAATGATACCAAAGTCCAACAGCGAGTGCCTTGCTGTCACCTAGCCTCACCCTGACGCCCACCGCGTGTCAGAGGATTCCACATTATCTAAGTTCTGTTATCTTTTATCTTTCTTTGTTGGTTTACTTGATGTAAATGATCTAAATGTATGTGATTCGTCATTGTTAGTAACAAAATCCATACGTTCAACCAGCAGTGAACCTTGTCCTCACAAGCCCGTCTGTAATCACTTAGCCGTTAGCGCTCAGCAGATAACTGTGCCAGACAACACCTCTCTCCTTAATTTCCTTGATGTCCAACTTTGTTCAGATATACAGACAATGTTTTATAGCCTCTGTTAGCTTGACATGTTGCCATCACAGTAACGTCTAGTCTCGATGTGTCAGTTTGGCCAAAGGTTAGCAGACTCAAACACCGTCAGCTTCTGTAGGACAAAGTAGCTGCTGTTTCACACCAGACGAGTCATAGTCCACATCTCTGAAGCCACTCATTCAGGTGCACAGCTATGCAAGCCTAAAGTTTTTTAAATTTACACAAATTCACAAAATTGATGTTGCATTCTGCTTAATGTAAGGAAGAAATTGAAAATATCAGTTTACGTCAGGAGCAAGTCACCATACCTCCCATGTTTACAGCAAAAGTAGCTAATTAATTTGAAATGATGCAACTACAAGGCGTGCAATGGTGGGTAGCCATCTTTGAATAATGTGTGAACACTTCAAAAGCGATTTTACTGTTCTCACCCTTCTGCCAAGATGGTGTGAATTCATTAGTAGCCTCAGACATCTATAGTATCTGGCTTGTTCAGATTCCATTAAGCAGTTTCTCTTTTTAAAGCATCAAACTTGTTGGGTTTTTCAGCTGACTTCAGTATCTGAGATGCTGTGATTTTTAAAAGAAACATACTTTTGTGTGATGTGTTCAGTGACTGTGCAGCTTTGCTCCCGCTCGTGGTAATGGATAAATGTCCTTGTCCTTATGAGGGAGAGTTGTGTTACTTCATAGTGTAGATGCTGAAGATGAGAAGCTTTCTGTCTGGCAATCCTTTCTTCTGACAGCTCTTATCTGTTAATGCCACCTTCTCAGACAGAGTGACAACACTGTGTGCTCTCGTTATACTCTTCATCTTTACTATATTATACTTGCTGAATACTGTAAAACAAAATCTGTGATAATATTGAGCCTTTTTTCGCTTTAACAAAAAAAAAAGATTTACGTTTCAACAACTACAATATAAAACTAAAAACTAAAGCAAGCCAAGTTCCAGTTGAAAATGTCAATGGTAAGAATATGAGAATATAAAAAAGATGGATGGATGGATGGATGGATGATGGACGATATGTCTTTCGAGTCTCAGGGAGTATGTTATCTTAACCCATCTGGCATTTCTCGTACCTTCCCAGTCCACATATTATATGATGGGGTGTCAGGTTTAAACACTTAATTGCAATACATTTAATTGCTGCTGTTAGCAATATCAGTTGAAGATATTACTTCAAAGCCCATTGGCATTAAGCCAAATAATGCCACCTTTGAATCTATTGTGAAATTGTGGTGATGGTGCCAATTTGTGAACCACATTTTCTCTCAAACATATATTTGAGAGTTGAGAAAGTTCATTCTCTGTCTGCATTCATTTCTATTGTTTAATGCCTTTTGCTTTGGTTATTCACTTTGCTTAAGTTCACTAGTGGAAGCATACTAAGGTTATCTGGAGTTAATCTGCAGGCTCTCACCACTGGTCTATGTGGGTGGTTAATTACCATTTCCTAAATGCTTTATCCAGAGAGAGGTCAGAACTCGTACAAAATCTCTTGTGGAGTAAGATAGTTTTTAATGTTAGGACACCTAACCTCACAGTAAATATTGTGTCAGTATGTCTGCATTGTAGCCTTGGTCAGATGATAGTGGCCCCTGAGGAGCAGCAGAAATAGGAAGAGGGCCATTGTGACAACATGGAAGGGACTCGTGGACTTTGGGCTCTTGACTACAACTGTCATGTGGCTTCAGTATATATACATGGAAGTGGAAGGCTGAGGCACTCACAAACAAGCTCCACTCTGAGAGACGCACAAGGAAAAAAAAAAAAAGCAGGTGAGAGTCTCTCTTTCAAAATAAACTTTCAAAAAATGTACGTGGTAAAATAATGTTTGTAATTCAGCTTGGAAGTTAACTAGATCATAAATGTTTTTTTTTTTCCCAGCAAGACGCAGTCATGAAGGTATTTGTTGTGCTCGCCGTTGCAGTGCTGTCTGGTAAGTAACCTTTTTTGTTTTTTGACTTTTTGATTTAGGGCTGCACGGTGGTGTAGTGGGTAGCACTGTCGCCTCACAGCAAGAGGGTCCCGGGTTTGATTCCCGGGTCGGCCCCGGGTTCCTTCTGTGTGGAGTTTGCATGTTCTCCCTGTGTAAGTGTGGGTTCTCTCCGGGTTCTCCCACAGTCCAAAGACATGCAGGATGGGGATAAGTTAATTGGTGACTCTAAATTGCCCGTAGGTGTGAATGTGAGCGTGAATGGCACCCTGTCCAGGGTGTACCCTGCCTTCACCCAATGACAGCTGGAATCGGCTCCAGCCCCCCCGCGACCCTGAGTGCAGGATAAGGCTGAGGCTTTTTGACTTTGACTTAGTTCACTGTTCTTGTGTCCATCCAACAGGTTGTCATGCCAACCTCTTCTACGCCGATGCGCCAAAGCCTCAGCTGGAAGTGCTTACTGATGCTTTCTGGGACTACATTGCCAAGGCCACCCAGACAGCTGATGACACCCTCCAGATGATCAGGAAATCTCAGTTTGGACAGGAAGTCAAGTAAGTGGACTGGTGACCACTGTGCCATGTGTCACACGGGGTTGATGGTCTAACCGTTGCTCTGTCTGTCCTGTAGTGCCCGTCTGGCCGACAGCACCGACTTAGCCAGCCAGTATGCAGTCACCCTGCAGGAGCAGCTCCCCCCAGCAGCCCAGGACCTGGTGACCAAGATCAGCGCAGAGGCTGATGTTCTGAGAAATGTGCTGACCCAGGAGCTGAGCGCCGCCAGGGAGAAGCTAGAGCCCTACACGGAGGACATGAAGGCCCAGATCCAGCAGAGGGTGGAGCAGCTCAAACAGGAGCTGGCCCCCTACGCTGAATCCATGGACTCTGAGGCCCTGAGGGCCACCCTGATGCAGAAGAGCGAGGAGCTGAAGACAAACTTGGAGCAGAGTGTGAAGGACCTGCAGGCCCAGCTGGGGCCCTACACCGACGACCTGAAGCTGAAGGTGGACCAGCACCTGCAGACCTTCCAGGATAGCGTGGCTCCCATGACTGAGAAGGTCCAGATTGAGTTGAGTCAAAGAGCCAATGTGGTGAAACAGATGGTGGCCCCCTACGCTGAGGACCTGAGGGAAAAGCTGGACCCCTATGCCCAGGACCTCCAGGACCAGCTCATGTCCCTGTACCAATCATTTGTCAAAGGCAACTAAGTGAACCTCCACACTTGCTCCACTGGCCTTGTTTGGTCTGCCTCCATTTAAAGCATGGAACATCTGAATTAAACTGTAAATCAAATTAAACTAATATTTATTAGTAGCTGCAAAGCAAACTGCTGCACTCATCAACAAAAATGTAAATACAAAGTTTTTATTGTGTGTTTGAAACTGTAACTTTTTTCGTAATTTGTATAAGTTATCATAAATAAATAGATAAATCTGGAAAATATACATTTGTATTGACAGTCTTTGACACAATCACACGTTTTTTTAACCCTTTATTTTACAACATCTGTTTTAGAGCAAAGTGCCATCCTGAAAGTACACAGCACTAACAAAGTAGGATTATTACATAGAGGGACTACTATGGTCACAGACAGTGCTCTCTCTTTTTTCCCATGAGGAAAGTGGAGTCCCGTGTCTTAACATGTCCTGGCTCCAGGTTTGTCTTCTTTTTTCAGTACACTTGTCAACGCTTGTCTGGAAACTGCACCTTTCCGGCGTCAACACTGCAATCGAGAAATGTGGATGACCGATGTGATGTGAGAACAAGTCATTTATGAATTCATCCCATTAGATTTTATATAAATGCTTAAAAATCAGATGCATTCTTATTAGGATCTATTTTAAACAAGAGCCACAGAGTTATTTCTGTCATAAAAAAAAATAAATTGTGCAACCTCTTATTGTTGTAAATATACAACACAAAGCCTTATCCTACCTTTATTGACAGGACCGGCTTCCAAAGTGGAGGGTCAGAGTCCAATGACAATAACATATTTACGCTCACACACACACACACACAATGCATATTTGTTCCCAGGTTACATCAAAACACACTGCAGAAAACGTGGGTCTCTGTGGCCCTTGTGGGGCCAACTTTGTTATCCTTGTCAGGATGCAGCGACGCTCTTCTAGGATGAACCCTAAAGGCCTGATTATGCTTCCGCGTAGTGATCACGCAACGGCAACGCAACGGCAACGCAGTTGCTTGGAGACCGTGATGGTTCTGCGTTGGGTTTACGCGTCGAAATGCAATTCAATGCCACACCGGTAAAGGGCGCTATGTTTTTTGTAAAGACTGACCGACCGACCGAGACTCTTGACGTATATCGTCGTTAGCCTCGTTATAGCGTATTTGTTTACTTTCCGGCTTTAAACATCCACTATTTTTCAGAACTTGGTGTTTTATTTCTTTGTGCAAAAGCGACAAGGTGCAAACAATAAAACGAGGTGAAAACAATAAAAGTAGCCTTTTAAAAGTTTAAATGGCGGTGTTTATGAATGGAAACCGGATAGCAGTCTCCAGCGGATGTAGTTAGCGGACCAATCACAGCCGATGCCGCTGCGTTGGTGTTGCGTTGGTGTTGCGTCGCCTCGACGCGCGTCGAGGATTTTTGGGAGGCACACGTCAGGCCCTTGCGGTGACGCACGGGGGGTCCGCAAGGACGTAAGGGGTCCGCAAGCTCCCTTGCGTTGTGTCGACGCGGAAGCATAATCCAGCCTTAAACGTGCACTTGTTTTCTAAACTGTTAATCCGTAGAATTTAATCTGCCCTCATTGTAATTATGTCACTTTAAAAGTGCTACATTCGGCAGGTCACAACCATTCAAACTGCTGCAAAGCTCGTCTGTGAGCCATTACAAATGCAAATCCAATCTCACATTTTCATGCTGAAGCCTGATTTACACATGATTAGCACTTGTGTGGGCACCAAGAAGAACTATTCACACCGCATTCTCAGTCAAAACAGCCAAAAGGCATTGTCATTAATGCCTCGATGTCCACGACCACTTTCAGGAAGCCGGCTGAGAGAAGGCCCCATAGAAGGCACACAAGTCGCTTTGAACAAGACCCGTCTCGCCTCAATCACTGTGCAGTGACAAACAGAGAGTCGGTGTTGTTTTGATGTAGATAAGAGGTTGTTACTAGAGTGTCGCTGCTGGTCTTGATAAACAGATCGGTGCTTGTGGAGATGGAAAAGATGGCTGCCTCATGTCTGTGGGACATTGTAAATCCTAACGGGCTGTGTTGTTGGCTCCACTTTGTTGTTCCCTATCAGCTGGTCTGGTTTGAGTAAAAAAATAAATAAGTAAAGCAACAAAAATGTTCAGCGTTTAATCAACAGCTGGAGTCAGTTCAAGCAATCTCATTAGAAAGTGACTGAAGGGAATTCCACAGGTTGGACTTGTGTCGTTATCTCTGCAGTGATTCAGCAGTTATCCTTTAATGGCGTTGGTGGAAAGTGACTATATACAGTATATTTAGTATCTATGCAGCCTTGTACTTCTTCTCTACTACATGTCAAAAGTAAATGTTGTCCTTTTTACTCTGCTGCATTTCATTTTACATACTAAATATGTGATTTGTTTTGAAAATGTGTTATATTGTGTTGGAACAAAGTATCCAACATTATAAAGAATTCGTAAAAATGAGTTCTACCCCAACCAGCTAGATAGATAGATAGATAGATAGATAGATAGATAGATAGATAGATAGATAGATAGATAGATAGATAGATAGATAGATAGATAGATAGATAGATTACTTTATTGATCCCGAAGGAAATTCAAGTCGAAGGAAATTCAAAATTCTACAACTTTAAAGCAATGCTGTCATGTATTATTAATAATTATGATAATGATTATAATAAGGGGTGACAGCAGAGTGGACAAGTGACTAGTTTTACTCTTAATACTTCATGTTTTTGCTACTGCTTTAAGTAAAAAATGTGAATAAGTACGTCATATAGTACATGGAGTAATATTACTTTTACTGAACACTCATTACAGACATTGCACCCCTGTGAAGTGTGTATGTGTGGGTAAGCAATGTTAATGTTACAAATGTAAGTTACCTTCAGACAGAAGCCAAATAATAGTTTAGTTTCAATGATTCACCATTCAAGACTGGGACCAGTTCCCTGTGTCAATAGAAGAGGCTACACTGCCACCTAGTGGTGAAACTGTAATAGAGCAGTCAAAGGGCTTGAGTCTGAAAACAATATTTATTAGGGGTCAGGATCCTCAACCTGAGCAAGTCACAGCTGACATTTGGCAAGGGTTAGATCTAATAATGATAATAATAATAATACAATTTAAGGTTTTAGCTTCATAATTTATGGCTCTTCTTAATTTTTAACATATATACTTAATGGCCCCCTCACTATGAGTATAAGATCAGATAGATATTTTTGGATGGACTTGGCTTAAAATTGATTATCTTATCTGCACATAAAATATTGATATATATATATATAATTAATATATATATATATATATATATATATATATATATATATATATTATGTTATTAAATTATTATATTATATATCACTGGAATATTTGAAGAAAACACGTCTTTGGATATTTCTTATACAGTAATATGTGACACCGATCGTTAAAAATTAATTAAAATTAAACGACCTGTTTCCAATGACTACTTTCACTTCATGTGCATTCTAGATGACCTCAGGTATCTTCTCATAAAATTGACGGAATGGTTCTCTGGAATATTTGAAGAAAACGCGTCTTTGGATATTTCTTATACAATATGTGACACCGCCCAGTAAACATTTTGACGTCTATTTGACGTCTAATCAACGTCGGTCAGGCAGGTCGATTCAACGTCTACCAGAGGTGCTGAAATGAAAGTTTTTCTGACGTCGGTCCCATGACCAACGTCATTTCGACGGCATCAATTCACATTGTTTCAACGTCGTTTCGACGACATATCAACGGCTCACAGAACAGGCTACTTAAATCTATGTCATAATTACGTCTTATAGACGACTTTTCAACGTCTCTACGTGACGTCTATTTGATGTCTAATCAACGTCGGTCAGGCAGGTCGATTCGACGTCTACCAGAGGTGCTGAAATGAAAGTTTTTTTTTTTTTTTTTTTATTTTTTTTTTTTATTTCCAATAAATTAACAAAAAGGATACAACAACAAAAATATCCATCCTGAAACAATATCGATGATGGGGTGACTCGTACAGTTTCTTTCTTTCTTCTTTTTTTTGTTTAACCCATGTATATATAGCTATATAGGACAGACAAGAAAACAAAATACAAACAGAACAAACAAACAAAAACAAACCAAAAAATAAACAAATATCTAAATAAAAAAAAAATAAAAAAAGTGGAAAAGCAGCAATCTGTCTTCACTGACATTAGTGGGTATTTGCGCCTATATGTGCTTACCTGCACCAACATACACATAAGCATGCTCGCAACACATATGTACATCCACAAACATACGCATTTTACAGAGATACATATATTTAATATTAAGGTCTGCCCTGATAGGGCACCAATTCAGGGCTCAACCAATCATATGTCCCCTTTAGAAAATTCCTCCAAACCTAAAAGTAATGGAAACCAAAATTCTTGAAAAATATGACCACATTTATGTTTTTCCAAAGTTAATTTTTCTAAGGGTAAAAAAGCTGAAATCTGATTTGTAAAAATCTTAAGAGTTGGAGGGAAATCATCTTTCCAAAATAAGAGTATGCATTTCTTCGCAAAGTATGTTATCATAATTAATATCCTGCATTTTTTCGTATCTAACTGAAGATGCAATGGATCATTTAACAAATACAAACTGGGACTTAAATCAAATTTTATTTTCAAAACAGATTGTGTAAAGGAGTGAATTGATTTCCAAAATTTTGTAGAAGGTCACACTCCCAAAACATATTTATAAATGTCCCATCCGTTCTTTTATATCTGGGACATTTTGCTGAGATAGTCTTGGAGATTTTATGCATTTTTGTTGGTGTTAGGTATAGTTTATGAATGAATTTAAAATTAGATTCCTTAATTTTGTTGCTAGTGAATGGAAAGTGTATTCTTTCACAGATATTTAACCAGGTATTTTCTTCAAAGACTATCTCTAAGTCCTTTTCCCATGACTTCTTTATAATCTGGAAAGATGACTTACCTCCTCTTGAGAGAATGTTGTAAAATTCACTTATTTTCCCTTTTATTGTTTCAGAGGACATTAATATATCTTCTATCTCGAATAGTTTGTCTGTTTTAATAAGTGAATGAACAAGACTCCGGATTTGTAAATATTTAAAAAAATCTTTATTAGAAATGTTGTATTCCTTTCTTAAATCAGCAAATGATTTTAATTGCCTATTCAGATTAAATAGGTCTTTAAATTGTATTAAACCAGTTTGTCCATTCTCTTATGTTGATCTTTGTTTGAATGTTCAGATCTGGATTTTGGTAAATAGGTGAGTCCACAGAAGTACAATAAGTGATACCATATTTTTTCCTACAAGCTTTCCATGTTAACAGAGTATTAAAGACAGAAAAACATTTGTCCAGTTCATCTATCTTTTCAAAATTATTTATAAACAAAAGAGAAACCAGAGGTAAAGGTTTAAGCGACTCTGTTTCCATCTGGACCCACAGAGATTCTTGTCTCTCCAATATCCATGATGCCATGTTCCTTAACTGGGCTGCCCAAAAGTAATATTGCAGATTAGGGAGACCGAGACCTCCCATAGGTTCCGGCTTCATTAGAGTCATTAAGCTAATCCTAGGTTTCTTATTATTCCAAATGAATTTTGAAATACAACGATTTAATGGTTTAAAAAAATCCACAGCCAAGAAGCATGGTGACATCTGAAAAAGAAAATTGAATCTTGGGAGAACATTCATTCTGATAACATTTATACATCCTAATAATGAAAGAGGCAAGGAGGACCATTTTAACAAGTCTGATTTAACCCTGTGTACAAGGGGGGTGTAATTTTCTTTGAAGAGGTTATGTAAATTCGGAGTAATACTTATACCCAAATATTTAAAGCTTTCTGATGTCCACTGAAAACTACAAGATGAAAGGATTTTTTCTGTTGGCGGCATGTGTAAGAGAACAGCACTAGATTTAGTAAAATTTATCTTATATCCAGAGTAGCTTCCAAATTGTTGAATCGTATTTTGTAAATGTATTATTGATTTCTCTGGATCTGTAATGTATAAGAGAATGTCATCTGCATATAAAGAAATTTTATGTTCATAGTTTTTAATCCTCAAACCTTGAATGCTTGTATTATCTCTGACACTTGCCGCCAATGGTTCAATCACCATAGCAAAAAGTAAAGGCGACAATGGGCAACCTTGCCTCATCCCCCTTGTTAATGAAAAAAAATCAGAACAAATGCCATTGGTTATATCAGCCGCTTTTGGGCAATTATAAATAACTTTAACCCATTCAATAAAATTTTTTCCCAAATTAAATTTGTGTAAAACAGAGAAAAGAAAACTCCACTCAACCCTATCAAAAGCCTTCTCTGCATCTAGAGATAGAAGAAGAGAAGGCTCTTGCCGGTTGTTAAAACAGTTTATTACGTTCAAGACTCTCCTTATATTTTGTCGGCTGCATATCTCCCCTTTATAAAACCCGACTGGTCTGGATTAATCAATTTAGGCAAAATAGATTCCAGTCTTATTGCTAGTACTTTAGTAATGATCTTATAATCATGATCCAATAAACTTATAGGTCTGTATGATGAACACTGTAAAGGGTCTTTACCACTTTTATATAAAACACTAATATGTGCTAAGTTCATTGATTGGGGAAGTAATCTTTTATAACAGAAATTATTTATCATTGCCATAAAAATCGGGTGAATCTCTGACCAGAATTCTTTATAAAATTCAACTGAAAAACCATCTGGTGGACTTTTGTTTATGGCCATTGAGTTAATTGTAAGCAAAATTTCTGTTTCTGTGAATGGTGAATTTAAACGGAGTCGATCCTGCACAGATGCTTCAGGTAACTTGATATTTTTAAGGTAATCATCTAAAGCATCTTGTGAATGTCCACCTTGTAACTTATAAAGATTATTATAAAATTCAAAAAAAGCTTGGTTTATCTCTTTTGGGTGATAGGTTACGTTATTTTCCTTCAGATGAACTGCCTTAATAGTCTTTTCAGCTTGCTCCTTCTTTAATTGGTGAGCTAACAATTTACCTGGTTTGTTTCCAAATTCATATTCTTTTTGTCGAACATAGTTCATTTTTTGTATAATATCATCTGAGATATTAAGGTTTAATTTTGCCCTGGCAACAGTTAATTGTCTCCAATTATCCTCTATGGATGCACTCTTGTGTAGTTTTTCCCATCGTGTTACTTCTCTCTCTAGTTCTTCTTTTTTTTTTTACGTTTCTCATGGTTTTTAAAAGCAGCATACGAAATTATAAGTCCTCTTAATGTGACTTTTGCTGCTTCCCAAATAATATTTGGGTCTAATGAGGGATCATTATTTTCGTTAATGTAGTTTGTAATCCACCCTCGCATTTTTGATTTAAATTCATCATCTTTAAGTAGGGAGGAGTTAAATTTCCATCTCTTGGTTATAAAGTTTTCATGGTCAAGATGGATCGTTAAATGGATTCTAGAATGATCTGAGAGGATAATTGGATTTATTATACACTTTCTTATCATATGCATATATTTAGTAGGAACAAAAAAATAGTCTAAACGAGAGTAAGAGTTATGAACATTTGAAAAAAAGGTATAATCCCTTACACCTGGATTCAACTCCCACCAAACATCAGTCAGACCACATTCAGTACATAACCCATGAAGGACCTTAGTAGATTTAGGACTGGAATTCTTTGCTTGATTAGATTTATCTCTTGAACACATTGTTAAATTGAGGTCCCCCCCCCCATAATACCTAGCCCTTTACAATTTTCATTGAACAGTAGTACCATGTCTGATATGAATGACGGTTCGTCTATGTTCGGAGCATAACCATTTAACAAAGTCAATAGAGTGCCATTAATAGTGCCTGAGATCATAATAAATCTACCATTTGGGTCTGTAACAGTTTTTCCAAAGTAAAGGGTACATCTCTGTTTAGCAGAATACATGTCCCCCTACTATTTGATTTGTATGATGAGAAATAAACTTGACCTACCCATTCTGTTTTTAGTTTGGCGTGCTCACTATCAGAGAGATAGGTTTCTTGCAGGAAGACAACATCTGCTTTGTCTCGCTTAAGAACAGATAGTATTCTTTTCTTTTTAATAGAATTACCCAGGCCTTTAACGTTCCAAGAGATAATATTCATATTATACATGGCAACTTCTGTTTGGGATAGGTGTGCCTATTAATGTATACCACTGAACAAGAATAACAGTTACTGCTTTTATTAAGGGGTGTTACTCTAACAAAACAAACATAAAATAAACATAGGAGAAAAAAAACACACACATAAAATACATAAAATACCCCAACCCACCCAAGTTGTGAGAACCACAACACCTCTTTCTTGATAGGCCAGAGAAAGCTAAGATCACTTAAGAACATAGCCATGAAAACAAAAACAGAAATGACATGAAACATGAAAGTTTTTCTGACGTCGGTTAGGGTTAGGGTTAGGGTTAGGGGAAGGAGGGGGTGGTGGACTCCACCGCTGCGAAGCAGCGGCGGAGTCCGATGCACTGTCCATCGACGGCTGGTCACCCCCGGCACGACCCGTCCCTCGTCGCAGTTGGGCGGTGGTCACCTCTCGTTCAGGCCTCCCGGGTGTGTCGTGCCAAGCCTGGCGATCCACTCCTTCTCACACCGGCGTCGTTGTGCCGTGGTCCAGTTCAGGTCGCACTGGACCACCGTGGCTCTCACTGCTTCCCAGCCGTGCAGGATGAAGTGGTGGACCAGGTGGGTGTGCGTGCATTTTCGTCTGAGGACGTTGTAGCGATGCTGAGCGAACCTGGTGAGAAGGGTGTTGGAGGTTTCCCCGACATATTTTAGCTCACAGTTTGTGCACATAATGACATAGACACAGTTTTTGCTCTTAACACACCCATAAAAGAGCGTTTTGTGTATGTCGTTGTTATGTGTGTTTTTTAACCATGTAGTATGTTTAAAAAAACCGGGCTAACACAGGTGTTCTGGGGGGATTTAACACTTTTACTTTTGCTTGGACTAATTTATCTTGCAGGTTCCTGTTCCGTCTGTAAGCTGCTATTATTCTGTGATCCTGCAGTAGTTTGCTGTCCCTGGAAAACACAGAAAACGACTCTTTCGTCATAGTAACAAGCTTAACAGTGGAAGGTGAGTAGGTTACAATGAAAGGCAGGGGAGACTCGACTGAAATAGGCTTTTTTGCCATGAAAACCCTCCGGCATTTCCGGAGAAATGTCCTGGAGTACCCTCTGGTGGTCAACACCGAGAATAGCACCTTGGTGGCTTGTTCAAAGTCCATGTCAAGTGTGTATATTTTTCTAAATCTCAGTAATTGAGATTTAACCAGACCCTGAAAAGTGTGTTTGGGGTGAAAGCTGGTTTTGTGGAGGAGGGCGTGAGTGTCTGTCTCCTTGAAGAAAACTTTGATCTCCAGGCGGTGAGTGTCCTTGAAGTCCGTGTGCTTGAAGGTGGTGGTGTCGAGGAAATCGACAGATTGCTGGTCCACTGTGGATTTCAAAGTTATTGAGGGGTTATGTGTGTTCAATGTCTGTATAAACATTTGAAAGTCCTCGCTCGAATGAGTCCAGACGCCCCAGATATCATCAAGATATCGAAAGTACTGTGCGGGCTTTTTAACACAAGCGGCCAGGGCCGAAGCCTCCCACTGGGCCATGAAGATGTTGGCATATGCAGGTGCAAACTTTTTCCCCATGGCTGTGCCTTTAATCTGCAAAAAGTAGTTATCGTCAAATTGGAAATCATTCCTCTTAAGATTAATTTCCAACAGCTGAAGCAGCTCCTTATCCGGCCTCTTTTTATCGGGATACTTAGCAAAGATGTTTTTGATAGCTAATATGCCCTCATTAGTGTCAATATTGGTGTAGAGGCTGTCAATATCCATAGTGAAGAGGATAGATTGCTCTGGGATGTGGAGCTGCTTCACCTTGTGGACAAAATCGTAGGTGTCCTTGATGTAGCTAGGGTGTCTAGTCGAGAGAGGAGTCAGGAAGTGCTCTAGGTACTCAGCTGTGTAATAAGTTTCACTGTCGCAATCGGACACTATTGGTCTCCCTGGTGGGATTACATGTGGAATACTCCATTTAGTGGGATCCTTGTGGATCTTGGGGAGCATATAGAACAATCTGGCCCTCGGTACAGAGTTGCCCAGTAAATACTTCTTTTGTTTGAAGTTAATAAACTTTTTATCAACGAGTGATTGGATAATCTTAGCCACCAGGGGGATTGTATCACGGAAAATGGGTTTAGGAAGCTTAGTGTAGTAAGTGCTATCGTTAAGCTGCCTATAGCCCTCCCACAAGTATTGAGACCGGTCCATAATGGTGATCGCACTGCCCTTATCTGCCGGTTTGATAACAATATGCTTGTTATGACAAAGACGTTTGAGAGCCTCCACTTCTGCAGGGAGGAGATTAGGTTTAACCCGAATAACCTTAAAATCAGTGTCAAACTGTACAATGTCTGCCTTAATAAGTGCATTGACGGCTGGGTGGGTCTTTCCAGGAGGAGGAGTCCAGGTGGATGCAGGTGTGAAGGGCGGCGGTTCCGAGTCCGGCTTGTCCTGGAAATACACAGCAAGTTTCAACTTCCTATGGTAAGTTTGTAGATCAAATCGAGACTGTTCTCTGACATGCTTGTGACAACCCTCTGTAGGGATGAAGGAGAGGCCCCTGCTTAGTAAAGAAAATTCAGCCTCAGACAGTTTAAAGTTCTTAGCTAACACAATGACAGTTTTATTGTTCATAATGTTCGTGTTGCTAAAATCAGTCCTATTCCCCTCCTGATTAGACAGGCTTGTGGGGAAGTCTAGTTTAGGTACTTGATCCAGTGCTCGGAGACATTAACTGCCGTGGAGCGAGTCCAGTGAATCATGTCCCTTTCGGTATTAAAGTCTTGCTGGGGCAGAGCCTCAATGAACCCACAGTTGGTGGAGATGTGTTGGTTGAGGTGGGTCAGGAGGGTCTGCTCCTTGTTTGGGAGTGCTTTAGAAAAGTTCACCTCCGGGATCAGGATCTCAGCGTGAGGAAACCTGGTCTTGGCAGTCTTAAGGAGTTTCTGCAGTTCCTTAACAGCTGTTTCGCCGTTCAGCTGGCCCTTGTTGTTGAGGCCGAAGGAGAGGACCATCTTGTCGACTGTCACGGTGTTTGTGGCAGTGGCGATGATGGCCTCTGCATGCTTGAGCGTTGCACCTGGGAAGCCGTCAATCTGCAGGTCCGGAGACGTGAAGGACGGGAGTCTGGTGACGTTGGAGTCGCCTATGACGATCCACTTCTTCACGATGTGTAAAGACCAGTGTTGAAGCTTCTTGGTGGTGTTGCAGTGCCTGGTAGGTTTGCGTGCTCTGCTTTCAAGAGGGGAGAGACGAGGCAACTTGGTTTGCACAAGAGTCTTTTTTCCCCTTATAGGGGTCAAGTTCACCCCGGTCATCGGCAATAGTTTCTGGATGAGCTTGGGTGGAGGAGGGGGAAGCGGAGGGGTGGACCGAGAGTCAGAGGAAGTGTCCAGGAGGTCCGCTACACACAGGTCTGCGTAGTCGGGGTCCATAGCCTCCATCTCTGAAGGGTCCTCCCGCTTAGTCTCCATGGCCGGCTGCACAGTGTCTGAGTCCAAGGTTGTTTCCTCTCCCAGTTCCGATTCCAGTACCTCAATGATGTCCAGGTCCGGTCCCAGCACGCAGATGTTGGATGGAGAGGAGGCCCCAGGGGTCCGAGGGGTAACCGCGTCGGCCTGGATGATGTTTGTGACAACAGTGGGTGGATTATGCACCTGTGGTGTTGTCAGGAGTGCCCCCGGGTGTGAGGGCGTGGTCCTGGGTGAGGCAGGGTGCTGGGAGGGGCTCCGTTGGAGTCCCGGTCCCGCTGTATCCTCGTGTGGTGGTTGTGGGGGTCTCGGAGGTCTCTGGAGGATCTCAGGTCCCGCCGTAAGAGATGGTCGAGGACGTTGAGGGAGTCCCCGGACGGTCTCAGGTCCCGCAGAGTCGCTGCCGGTAGGTTGAGAAGGTCTCTGTGTTGTCACTGGTCCCGCAGTACTCTTAGCCGATGGTTGTGGAGGTCTCTGGGAGGTAACAGGTCCCGCAGTCCTTCTAGTAGGCTGTGTAGAGGATCCCCGCGAGGTCACCGGTGGCTCAGACCGTGCTCTGAGGGACGTGATGATGTGGTCGATGGCGGTTCTGTCTGGAACGATGTCAGAGTCCTCGTCGGTGGTCTCGTGGATCGTCAGGAACGCTGCCAGCATAGTCTCAGCCCTTTGCAGGGTTTCAGGTAGGAGGCGGTTGCCCAAGCTGACGCAGGAAGTCTGGCCCAGATGGTCGTCACCTGGAGGGGGTCCTGGTACTCAAGAGTAGAGAGACACACAAACTGCGCAATTTCCGTTTCTAGCGCGCTTTGGTAGTGTTCGCGTAAGATAGTTAAAGTGGAACTTTCCCAGTTTTTAGCGTTATCCTGTATGCGTTTAGTGGTTAGGGTTAGGGTTAGGGTTAGGGTATAGAGCTGAAAAAGGGTATGTCGCGGCGACATATGCAAATAGGGGCCGCTAGCAAGGTCGTAGAGGGCTTAGAATGAGAAATGAGCATCAATCTGGCAATTTTCTATCATTTGGGAGTCAGTTGAAAAATCGGACTTTGGGTGCCCCTAGCTCGCGACCGGAAGTAGCTACCCGGAAGTGGGTGGTGTCCACGTGACGGTCTGGACGAGACGAATCCATAGATGTCTGAACCATCCCCGTGGGACTTACCGTTGGCGAGATAACGCGAGATGTCTCTCCCCATAGACTCCCATGTTAAATGGAT
The DNA here is from genome assembly GCA_029853015.1 of Chelidonichthys spinosus. NCBI lineage: Eukaryota > Metazoa > Chordata > Actinopteri > Perciformes > Triglidae > Chelidonichthys > Chelidonichthys spinosus. The sequence goes on along the minus strand of CM056834.1, from coordinate 4,000 downwards.
GTCGCCCTGGGAGAAACTCCTAAGTGTTTTGTCGTTGTATGGAAAGGCGACATCCCAGAAACCACTTAGGAGCACAAATGAGGCAATTTTATTTTCTTGGAAAACGCGGACCGGAAGTGGGCGTATCTCGGCCCGGGGAGGGTCCGCGAGCCCCATGTTGGGTATCCCCGTGAAGGTCTGGTCGAGAGGAATCCAAAGATGCCTGAAGCATCCCTGTGGGACTTACCGTTGGCGAGATATCGCGAGATGTCGCTCCCCCATAGACTCCCATGTTAAATGGATGTGGTCCTTGAAAAGTCCCCAAGTGTTTTTTCGTTGCATGGAAAGGCGACATTATCCCAGAAAGCACTCAGGAGCACGAATCAGGCCATTTCCTTACCTTGGAAACCGCGTACCGGAAGTGGGCCCGGAAGGTCCCGCGAGCCTCATGTTGGGTGTCCCCGTGTAGGTCTGGTCAAGAGGAATCCAAAGATGCCTGAACCATGCCCGTGGCATGTAGCGTTGGCGAGATATCGCGAGATGTCGCATCATGTCTGTGTGATGAGAAAACGAGTGAATCAAGGGATGATAAGTTCCTAACTTTGGACAGCAAGGTGCTAGACTGATGAAACCAACGTGTGTGGATAGCTGAGGACCTAAGCTTTCCAACGATACCACGTCCGACGGCACTTTCTCAAGATAAGGGGGCGGGGCCTCGAAAAGAAGGTCGAAATCGGCTGTATCCCGAGAACGGTAGGTCTGAGAAACACGGGCCCCACACCAGCGTGTTCAGCGTGGTCGAATTATGTGGGAAAGACGCCGGGTCCGACAGTGTGCGACCTTCCCTTGGCGAGTTACGGCCGAGTCCTGCACGGACCGGATCCGCCAAGGGGTCTGGGTGGTTTTTCGGCCATAACTCGGCCCCCCTTTGACGCAGGAAGTCGTGCCTGGTGTCAATCGACGGGTCTCGACGAGAGGAAAACGACGGTGCAAAGCCCGTGTCTGTAGACCACTGCCATCGGAAGTTATTAAATAAAAACCTATTCGCGGGTGGTTTTTCGAGAACGGTACGTCTGAGAAACACGGGCCCCACACCAGCGTGTTCAGCGTGGTCGAATTATGCGGAAAAGACGTCGGGTCTGACAGTGTGCGACCTTCCCTTGGCGAGTTACGGCCGAGTCCTGCACGGACCGGATCCGCCAAGGGGTCTGGGTGTTTTTTCGGCCATAACTCGGCCCCCCTTTGACGCAGGAAGTCGTGCCTGGTGTCAATCGACGGGTCTCGACGAGAGGAAAACGAAAGTCTAAAGCCCGTGTGTGTAGGCCACTGCCATCGGAAGTTATTAAATAAAAACCTATTCGCGGGTGGTTTTTCGAGAACGGTACGTCTGAGAAACACGGGCCCCACACCAGCGTGTTCAGCGTGGTCGAATTATGTGGGAAAGACGTCGGGTCTGACAGTGTGCGACCTTCCCTTGGCGAGTTACGGCCGAGTCCTGCACGGACCGGATCCGCCATGGGGTCTGGGTGGTTTTTCGGCCATAACTCGGCCCCCCTTTGACGCAGGAAGTCGTGCCTGGTGTCAATCGACGGGTCTCGACGAGAGGAAAACGAAAGTGTAAAGCCCGTGTGTGTAGGCCACTGCCATCGGAAGTTATTAAATAAAAACCTTCGCGGGGGTGTTTTCGGACGTAGCGGCCCGTGGGTGGTATCCATCGACGCGTCTCGACGAGCCTAACATAGAATGCATTCACCCGTGTCTCTAGCACATTCCCGTGAGGAGATATGAGCGTTTAAAGATCTACTCGCAAACGAAAAACACACTCGCTTTTTTTTTTTTTTTTTTTTCCCCGAAAATAACAGAAAATAGAGTCTTACCTCTTCGTCCTGCATCGTAGCATCCTGCCCGACCCCCCTCCTTGTCCAAACTCGGTGCCAGAGCACGCTTCTGTCCTGCCACGTGGCGAGCTGGATGATAAATGCCACCTGCTCGCGTAACTTTCGACCCGGAAGTGGATTTTCCTTTTGTGTGGAATGTTTATCTGTATCTTGGGAACCGTAGGTCGTAGAGACTTGAAACCAAGACCTACCCCCCCATTTTACGGGGTGGGCTTTCTAACGGTACCACCCTCGACTCTCTACGAGCTTGCGTTCCGGAGATGACGTCACTTACGGTTCCGTTTTCTGTATCTCGGGAAGCGTAGGTCCTAGAGACTCGGGACCAAGACAGGTGTGTTCAGCGCCCTCACAAACCATGGGGCGGATCTTGTTTGCAAGTTTCTACGACCTACGCTTCCCGAGTTCTAAGCGTTTGAAGTTTCCCATTCAAGTCAATGGGAGTGAGTGAAAAACGAGCAAGTGTTTTTGAAAAATCCTACTTCCACAACATGCATAGGAGCACGTTTCAGGCCATTTGGAGTCAATAGGTACATATAATAACAATTGAATTGTTTTTAAATTTGTTTGAATTTTGCTTGTTAGGGTTAGTGTAAGAGGTCAGGGTGAGGGATAGGGGTCAGTGTTAGTGTGAGTGTGAGTGTGAGGGTTAGTGTGAGTGTGAGGGTTAGTGTGAGTGTGTTAGGGTTAGTGTAAGAGGTCAGGGTGAGGGATAGGGGTCAGTGTTAGTGTGAGTGTGGGTTAGGGTTAGGGTTAGGGTTAGGGTTAGGGTAAGGGAATCGGGCCTGCGCTCCCCGAGGAGCCGGCGGTGCACGGTCCATCCCCCGGTCCCTGCCGCTCCCCCACCCCCGGTCGCGCTGACGGGACCTCTCGCGCCTCCTCCCGTAGCGGACCGTTGTCCACCCTCCGTCACGGTCACCCATTATGGGGTTATGAATTTAGCTGGTGTCGCCTTTGCTATTTATTCTATAATGTATTGTTTGTTTTAGTATATTTATTTAATTAAAATGTATATGAAGTATGAATTGGTGTTGTTAAAATAAAATCAAAATTTTATGATCTAAGAAATCAAAAAAGAAATCAAAAAATCAAAACTGTAAAATCAACAAACCAAAAGAGTGCCTGTGCCGCGACGTTTCGACCGTACAAGGTCTTCCTCAGGCTAAGGCACTGTCAAAACTAAGGCTGCTGCAGGCCGCGGAGAGAGGTGTTGCTCCTTCGGCTGCCAGAGCTGGAATGAGCTCTCTGTGAACGCTCCGCCTTTTATAGTCCGCCCCCTTTCAACGGCTTCGGACATGTCCCAACTTATTTTGAAATGGACCAAACTTAAAAAACAAGACAAATAAAATACCAAACATGGATTTAAATATTGTGAATGTCCAATTAAAATGTATTTTGTGTTTTTAACTGATATGATTTATTTTAAATCATGTAATTTTACCAATTGAAACGTTAATGTTTGTTACTCATTGTTTTTAACTTTTTAATCATTCTTAATGTTTTTAACCTGTCTGTCTGACCTTGTTATTATCCAAATGCAAATTAATTTATTTTTCCTCCCTTTGTAAATTGAAAGTAACCCTTAAATCATTATTTTTTATTGTGAATGTCCAATTAAGATGTATTTTGTGTTTTTAAATGATATGATTTATTTTAAATCATGTAATTTTACCAATTGAAATGTTAATGTTTGTTACTCATTGTTTTTAACTTTTTAATCATTCTTAATGTTTTTAACCTGTCTGTCTGACCTTGTTATTATCTAAATGCAAATTAATTTATTTTTCCTCCCTTTGTAAATTGAAAGTAACCCTTAAATCATTATTTTTTATCATCAATCATGTATTGTAATTTGTTTTAATTCCCAATCATGTGCAATATTTTATTTTAAATTTGTTTTAATATGCCAATCATGTATCCACATCCCCATTAAGTGTTTCCAATTTGTTTTAATCTGCCAATCATGTATCTCCATCTCTATTATGTACTTTTAATCCCATCCAAATTCTTATATGTTCTTCAAACCCTGTCTCTGTCCAATAAAAATGTTTTTAATGTATTCTCACCCTTTTAATCAACCAATCCAATATGTAATTAATATTCCCTCCCCCAAATCTCTCTAATAT